>JXSR01S013952.1:0-10473 GCA_000969725.1 Ophiothrix spiculata | reverse complement strand
TATTTTAAAAGATCATTAATTCTATATCTATGTGTTTCTCAATGACTCTTTAGCTGGGTAAAGTATTGCATATGTTAAAATGCTCATAGGTTCTTTGATTTGATTCAAGCTCAAATACACGGCACCAATATAAATAGTTTAATTATCATCTGTGTGCCTAATCATTCAATTTTAAGGAATTGCCCATGATTTTGAAAATTTGAAAACTGTACAGAATCACTAATTTACTCACAGTATCGCGTTGGTTTCCCTTCCTCAACTTTTATACCCCTTGGCTATAGTTTCTTTAAAATATCACTTTTGGACATGACAGGTTTCTCTTTTTGCACGTCAAATAGCGCTAATACTCAATTGATTTGACATGGAATAAAGCTGAATAAAAGCAGCAGTGTCATCCAGCTGACAACTTGAATTTATGGTTACCGGTAACCATTAATTCAGAGATGGAATATTTTGTATCTAGTTTCAATATTCTTTTTTTTAGAAACAATCACATGGCCATTTTGTATCTAGTTTCAATATTCTTTTTTTTTTTTAGAAACAATCACATGGCCATAAAAAATTTCGGAATCGGGATGATGGACAATCCCCTTATCAATAAAATTTGTGTATTGGTAAAATACATTTTTCAGTTATAGTGGTCCTTTAAGAGTACCCGTGGTGTAACAGGATAATAAGAACTTTTGTTTTGTTTCAACTGAATTCATATCAAATTCATCAGTACTTGATATATTATAAGTGTGTATTAAGTTTCAGCTCTTGTAAAGTGCTTAATAAGCATTGTCAGTCTAGCAGAGTATATCATATTTATTTTTCTCCCCATATTAAAACTTTCTTCAACAATTCTGCTATTCATCGAAATCATACTTACGATGCATATTGTTTCCGTTGTAGCATTAGTAAACCATTGACCAATTATAATAGCTCTAACATATACTGGTAACAGTAAAACACTTTGGCCTCTTGAATAATTATTCCAGAGGATTACCATTACAAATGTTATGTTGAACAGTATCAAGGGGCCAGGTAAAACATAATACATGTCTGTAGATTATTGAAGACCAGTATTTCTTACTCATTGGCTTGCATAAAATATGTAAAGATATCGGGTTGTGATTTCGTAATTTTTAGGGGGTTTTGCCTTCTTTTGCTCGTCCATTTACGTCTGATATCCTTGTACTATATCTGATGCTATTTCAACACATTGATAACTTGAAATAAGCAAAAACAATAGATCACGGATTCGAATCCTGATACTTTTATTTTAATATGTTCCCGTGTCGAGGGAGTAACAGAATTTTATTTATTCAAATATTGTTAAATTAATCCAAAAATTTGCAATTTTGATTGTTATTTATATTTCTCCAGTATAGTGAAGTTCTAGATAAATTAACAAACTAAAACTTGTTTTAGGATAAGAAATTAATATTATCTAGACATTTGCTATTTGCTGAATACTCTAACACATTTACTTTGACATAACGCTTATAAGGATGATGCATTTTAAATGACATTTTTTCAGAAATATTTTTTATCATAATAGTCTTATAAAAAGAAATACAAAAGTCTTTTTGCTTTAAATTATCAAGGGTTTTAATCCATCTTCTAATTCTAATATGTAACGGTATCAGTAGTATTGAGTATAACAATAATGTAAACAACATGTAGAACAATAATTTCCTTAGTAACCATGGTAATAGATCTCATATAAAGAGTATTATGTGTACCAATGAGAATTCAAATTTAAATAAGTGTAAAAAGGTTTTTTTAAAAACACACGTTAGATTGTGAGATTTTAATTTGCTTCCAGTATTTCAGTGTGCTTTTTCAGTCAACCTGCATTGATACCTGGGTGGGGGCACTTTTTTTTTTTTAATTTTACATGTAGTCAACCACGAACAAAACTTTTAGATCACCGCACAAATGCTTTTATTATCAAAATTGTTGCAGAAAATTTCCTTCAATTAGACGAACCTTACTTAGGTCTACAAAACTACAAAACAAAAATTGGAGTCAAATGTTTTGCATACTTACTCTACTTACAAAAAATGATACCCTTTTGTTGGTAATTTCGTATGATTTGTGACAATTTTGATAAACCTTACTGTTTCTTGTACTTTCCATCTCGCTAATGATATCAGTTGCAGCTTAAGGTTGAGTTTCCCTCCCCCGGCATTGATGCCGTGTTGCATGCATGTATGGTTTCCTGTTTCTATATATCATCATCTTTTCATATGGATTTCCGTCTTCGATGAGACTATGTTTCATTATTAATCTCTTAGGATGCATGAAACATAGATTTTCTACGACGATAGAAGCTTTCTATCGTTTGATTTAAAGTGATCGAAATTAATATATAAGTGAAAAAGAACTTTTAACGCTCGCTTCGCTTATTGTTTGTATTCACTAATGACACTTTTTCACAAATGACAACAATGGGTAATATTTTGGTTAAACGCTAAGTTGAATAGGATCTTTTGTTTGTTTTGTTTATTTTTATGAAATGAATACTTTTTGAAGCATCACGTGTATACTGCATACTTAAACCAAACTAAGGTTTTATCAAATCAAAATCAATGCTGTTCAAACATTTGTTTCATTAATTAGCACTTTAATGCCAATGATGCAGTCAAATAACTATCTCAATCACTCTGTATGTATTTTAATTGTAAAAGAGGCAAATATAGATGTTCTAAATTTAAAACATACGTTTCCCGTTTTTCTTATCAATCATGTTTTGACATTAACCGATACGGAACAGCCTGAAATATATTCTCTTTCACACAGGATATGAATTATATTTCAGAACTGAAAAAACAACACATCTTAAGACAAGTGACACTAACATAAAGATTTACTGTAATTGGTTGAACAAGTGAATCATCCTTGATATCAACCAATCAAAAATGTTTTTACATGACATGGAGAGTAGTTCTTAAGGGGTTAATACGCTAAGAAAATCACTTCAGGAGATCGCTGTCGACATCCTGCCTTTAGCAAATTCCAAATTGCATAACCATAGAATTCCGCCCATCCCTCAATCAAGACAACGGCCTCCGATATTAAAACAGATGACAATCAGGTGATAGATTGCCTTCTATTAGAATGCCGGACAAACTCCTTGGCTTAAATTAAGTTATGTCTAGAAATACATGTATAGATAGATAATATAATGAGTGAGTCTGTTGTTGATATCACGTTTTTGCTTCAATCACTAACTTGTAAAATGTAATAAATTGATGCCTTTTCATTTTCTATTTTTACAGTGGATATGTCGGCTACTTGTCACCGTATTGCATTATTGCCTCATGACCAATTTCTTCTGGATGTTCGTTGAGGGCGTATATCTCTATACTTTAGTAGCAAGAACATTTAAATCCGTTGGAAAAAATCGGTTCTGGGTGTATATACTCCTCGGATGGGGTAAGTCGTTATAGAGGGTCCAAAAAAAGTCAAAGAGAAAAAGTTACAAATTTAACTAAATCGGGACGTAAAATGATACTTATGCGTGTATGCACTTAAATTTCAGATTCAATCTTATTCCTTGAAAAATTGAAGGAATAAACATTATTATAAAATTAGTGTAAGTATACTGTAATGTTCATCGGGCGTTTCAAAAAGTATTCCAATTATAATTGTTTTCCCTGCACAAAGTAAAACCTAATAACAACCCCATATTTGACACTTACTTTCCTGATAGTTTAAAGATAGACCTATATATGAAAGTAATGTAGGTAACTTGGTCGTTTGTCACAAGCGAGATACGCTTCAAAAAAGGCGCCGAACATAAAGCATGATAAGTAAGTAATGCTACTTTACCTATTGAAAGCAAGTCCTATTAAATAAGTAGGACTTCTGAATGCTTCGTGGCACGGTACAATCCCTGACACTCTGTGTAATCAGTTCTTGTGTTAAAGCAATACTATAAGATTATGATCAAAATGTTTTATTTTATAGTATAGTAAAAACAGCATAGCATTGAGGAATGTGATTTTTTGGTTAAAATATTGTTTTGCCACCGAAGAATTGATAAAAGGCAGATGCATGCTTACTTATACATGTGGAATTCAGTTCGGGATCTCGAATTTAATTCAACAAATCACTATACCAAAAAGGTAAGCATAGGCCAAATCATTTGGAGGGTATTAATATCTACCTTAAACGAACTCAATGAACTAAAAAAATCTAAATTCTTAGCTGACAGGCGGTGCTTCATTTTTAACATTTTATAGTATTGATTTAAAGATTTTTACGATACAATACGGGACAAAATATGTCCCAAAATATGGTGTTTAAGGAGGTAATGAGGTCAAACTCCGACCTCTGTATCTGATTACTAAATACATTTCAAATCTTGTAATAATCAAATATGTGATGACTCACCCCGAAAAGGTGGACTTTGCGACAGAACACTTTTCGAGAAACTGATGCAAATAATAGGCAGCAAAAATAAAGAAAATAATACGAATTTCCGTCAGATTTTCTGTTGTAAAATTCGATCGCCTTGATCAATTCCATCAAATGGTGTAACATGTGACATGATAAAGTAAAAATTGATATAATCTGCAAAGTCCCCTCTTTTGGGGTGAGCCATCACATATAAGCTATAAGCTAGGCGTTACACATAACAGTTTTGGTTATGGTAAAAAAACTCCTTCCCACCAAATCCCAGGTGTCATATATTCCGTCTGATCTTAAATTTACTCACTGTCAGTGTTTTTCAACTTGCCAGTCAATCGAAGATAGTATATTGCCCAGTAAAAAAGAATACATGAATATTTGAAGTAAATTGATTGAATACAATGTGTCATGAAATGTGTTTTTTACTTAAAAAACAACAACTTTCATATATATTGAAACCAACATATTTATATATTTAAATTTGAAGTATCTGACATCGAAACTGGACACAATACCTTAATATCGTAATATGTACCCCTAGGCAACACTTATAACATGCCATAGATGTGGAAAAAAAACTTCTCTCAATTTCTTTTGTCTTTCTATTCATCGATTTTGGGTAATCTTTTCGAAAAATGTAGGACGGATTCAAGCGAAATGTGTTAATAAATACACAACATTAATAAAGATGAGGTAGTTGATCAATCAGTCTTTGGTTTCGTAACTAAGGGGAAGGTTCCATATATAAATCCTAAACCTACTTTACTATATACAAAAATAAGAACACACTAAAGAGTCTACACACACACGCAAATATGTTTAAGGGTCTACTCTAACAACGTTGGACAAAATTATTTATTGTTTCAAATTATTAACATGTTTTATTTACATTCTTTATAAGTCAGTTTTGTGTCTCAGTATTCTGAAAATGACGAAAATGTAGACCAATAACATTACATACAAAAATCACGCTTTTGCCGTTGAATACTTTGCCTTAAAGATATAAATAGGCGAACCATCATTACAGTTAGATCTATTTTTTAATTGGAAGTATGCATACAGAATTATGATATTCTTCTTCTTAAGTCTTCCTAAGGGGACTCCCCCCATGACGGTTGATCGTCAATTTAAGTAATTTGATAAAAAACGGGGTATCACCTAAGGTAGGGGTATGGTAAGGTAAGGTCTATTTTTGGAGAAAAAAAACTCCTGCATGGTATAGACTTGAAATTTACAGGATATGTCAGAATTGTCATTTCGTTAATTTATTACAAACACCCGATAAAAATGCGACATTTATAACAACATTTGACGAAGTGGCTATTTTTGCCCAAATTCAGAAATTATGGTCTGGAAGTACTTTGTAACGTTATACTTACGTAATGCCTTAACCGATTAAATAATATTCGTTGCTATCTTTTTTATCACCTTAATGTCAATGTGTTTTTTTTACTCTAAAACAGGTCATTAAAATCTTAAGTTAGACAGTATTAGTTTGTAATATGTTAATGTTTTTCTGAAATTCCTCTGATGATAATGTTGATTGTTCAGGCATATAGAACAAATACTGCATAATATAAACGTTTTTGTTTTAGAGGTTATTGGCTAAGATAAAAACAACAACATAATTTCGATAATAGCTATCTCTAGCAACAGAGAGTATACACCCCTTTTTATATCGATGTCCTATTTCACCCTAAATTTATCACAATAAATCTTCGAAATAAAAAAGGAAGAAAGAAAGAAAGAGATGCTCTACATTCAGTGCCACTTTTATCTAAAAAGGATGGAGAGTTCATCTTGTCATTTCAAACCCAATCCTATGTAAAACGAAGCCAACATGGATTGGCAGCAATAAGTTTCCGAGAAGCTTTTCTACAGGCGGGGGCGGCCGCGATTTAGTAGAAGCTAGTAAATTTACGGCTAGGGATTTCCAAAACGCAAACTTAGGATACATTTTACGTGTCTTTCTATTGGCGCATTAATAATGAAAATGTTACAAAAAATATATTTTTACCTTTATTCAAATAATAACAAAAGTGCTCCTATAGTGATACACATTATTTTTTATTCCAAAACCGCGTGAACCCCAGGAATGTTAAGTTTATTCGATGCACTCTTTTAACATAATTGAAATTACACGCGCGACACCGCGGAAAGTTTTCACGATCAAATATAGAGGCTAAGAGGCATATCCACCGTCGTCTGCTTTTCTATCAAGATTGTTAAACCTTAGCGCCAAACTGACGTTCAAATATAGCTCGCCTCTTGACAAAGACAACTGAGGTGTTATTTGTTGTCTATAACAAACAGATAACTTCATATCCCCATGGGGTTAGAAGCATGCATAAATTTGAATATAAAACACAACCCAATTTCTTACCGTGAAACAAGATTCAGCGGTGTCTGTTGAAAAGTGGGTTAGGATGGAAAATTGTATCTCGTATAAATCCATACTTAGTTCACTAGACACTTGACAATCATCCTAAACTATGGCAACACCGTCAGTCAATTGTCTTTTTGATTTCCCATGATAAAAAGAGGCATAGAAGAATGTTTAAAAACTACAAAACCTTATATTACAATGCAAGTAGCTTTCTTTCTATAATATTTGTTTTCTTTTAAAGCAAAGTAAAACCAAGTATTAAACGTAAAGTTGGAATGAACAGTATTGATAATGAAGGATGAAAACGAAGGAAGCGTTGTGTATATCAGGAAGAAGTGTTTCTTAAATCGTTTTCAGCCTTTTGTATCTGACAAATTAAGTCAAATGTTCTCGACAATTATATGCAAGTTCAAGGAAAATAATGTATAATTGAAGTTTCTCAATGAGCTCTCAGTAATAGTCCAAATTTGTCTTTGACACTAAAAATAACTCCTTTTTGTCTGAGATGATCATGTGTTATGGAAGGTTTAACAATATAACAAGCACTAAACCAAGTATTACATAGCGTGATATTAACGTCGTTTTCACATTTAAAGTTTTCGCTTACTCACTTTGAAACATAGTTAAAGCATCTTTGATACCAGACAAAAAATAGACGTTAAAGGAAACGGCACTGCGTGTCACGCGATACTTTAATTTTATTTAGAAAGGGTCAACAAATTAAGTTTTTTTAAGAACTGTCTCAGCCAATTTGTAATGGTCACAAAGTATTTGTTAAAAACCACAGTATCAACATAATTTAAATATTCATATGTCACTCCTACTCATTTGAAAACATATCTAGTTTTTTGTAGAAAAGTGGCTGATTTCAATTAGAATGTCTCAAAATACTCGCTGTTTTTAGTTATTCATCGGATTTTGTTGTTGTTTACTATCAAGTTATGAACATGATTAGTTGAGTTGGAATGAACAGAATAACTAATTCCAAGACCGAAATAAAAGAAACAATACAGTTATCGTGTTGTTTCCCTACTCTTTGACAAATCAACTTGTCTCAACAATTATAAACAAGTTCCATTAACATCACTTAATAACTTAAATTATTCAAACGTAATGATAGAAAATTTGAAAGAGTAATGTTCCACATGAGCTTTCTATAATAGCTCAAATTTGTCAACTGACACTATTAGAGCTCCTCCTCTCTCGTCTGAGACAATCATATGTTACGAAAGGTTACACAATATAAGAGGAAGCACTCAGCCAAGCGTTACTTGACGTGAATATCAATATCTTCTTCAAATTACAAGTTTTCTCTTACTAGTACCAGTCCCAACTTGAAAACTCGTTGTAGCACGTCAATGCTAGATAATAGATGTTTTAGTAAATGACACTGCATATCATGTATTATTTTAAGAAGGAAACTTTATTTTGAAAGGTTTCAAAAGTAAATCATTAAAATACTATAGCAACAAATTTAATAAATAAATAAACAGAATATTCATTCAAAGAAGAGTAAAATTAGACATACCTTGCTTCGTAACACTATAAATTATATAACTATTATCTCATATAAGTTATATAACTATTATCTCGTTTTCAAGTTACTGTGTCATGGTGTCAAATTTAATCAGGGTATTTTTAATTCTAATTTTCAGAGCATTCCTTTTCGTTTTTAAACACATTTGTAAAAATCTATTTTATAGAAGCAGACATAAACATATTTCAATTCGAGGTTTTTGTGCCTTATCTATTTTTTTAAATAAATTATTGTTGTTATCATATTATTTTCTTAAATTGTTTTGTTAACCCACTCTTTTACTAACCAATAAACAATTATCGTGTTTGTTTTTTATTCTTCAGGGGTGCCCATCTTATTTGTAAGTGTATTTGCAATCTTGAAAACACAGTTTGATAGCGGGTAAGTAATACATTTTCATAAATATTACAGATTCATAAATAGTATTACAATTCCAAACATTTTAAATAAACAATTATAAATATTTTTGAGTAGTTTTTATTGCCACTTGATGTTCAATATTTATTAAAATTACATGAAGATCGAGGCACGTATTTATTTGACCTAGAAAGAAACAATCGTTGGAAAAGAATGTTATCTTGATAAGTGTTTTGTTCTCAAAGTAAATTAAATAGTTGAAATACCGTTTTTCTTATAATTATGCATTCTCATTCTTTCTTCACCTTAATTACAAACAACAGCTTGAACTTTTGCTTTAAATTAGATATTCTGTAAAAACTTGTATTTCACAGTTGTTGGCTGGAAGAAAGCACCCACATCGGCTACGTCGTATCTGCACCTATTATTTTCATTATATGCGTAAGTACTAAAATACTCTGCCAAAACAACAACCAAAGAACTGTGGCATAATTTAATTATTCAACATAAGCCAATCAAAATGTTTCTTTCCATCACATTAGAGCCGCAAAGTCGACACTTTGTCATTTTCATTTTTATATACGGTATTATGGGTTAATAAAACGCAAGACTTGAAGACAAACATAATTGAATGTAACACTTTTAGATTCAGTGGTTATAATGATAATGGATAGGAACACAACATTTTTTAATCAAATTGAGCTTGGATATTTGGGGTCACATTCTGTCATAAGTCAGAAGCAAAATTTGGCATTTCGGGTTTGTGCTACTTTGAATTTTGATTTTGGAGAGATAACAGCAAACATTTTATTCCTTAAAAGTGTAAAAACTTTTCTGAATCTATTCAATGGGCTTTTGATATGACAAGATAAAATATAAATAAGTACTACACAATTAATGTTTTCTTATTTTGAGATTAAACTGTTTTGCAGTAACTGCCTTTATTGCAGCTTACATTTGATTATTGATTATGGCATTGAGGTCCTGAAATCGGACCAACCCAATTATCGGAGGCCTTACAGAACTTGCCATAGCTTCTGAAACAAAGGCCCAAATATCAAGAAATAAAAAAAACCTTTTATGTAGCAGATGTGATAATGTAAACTAAACTTTGATAATCCTTTGTATTACCAGTAGCGTAATTCTCTTATTGGCAAACAGAGTCAACAGTGTTGTAACTCTACTTCTAAATCAGATATACTAATCGTTATTACAAGTAGTTTACATTTTGAATTTGGTTTTCAGGATGAATTAGTATTTTCTTGCATTATAAATAAAAGAAATTCCATTTTTACAATGATTTACAGAAAAATCCAATACTTAAAATATAGGTTATAAAACATTTTATATTGAAAATAATGAGAGTTTCGTATATTTTTGGTTACAAAACGCACAAGAAAAACAGGGTTAAAAATCATGATAATCGCAGCCTCGAATGATATTGGCTTAGTGCTCATATATTTAAGTGTGAGTTGTATTGATTTCAGACATTAAAAAATTAGGTTTCTTTCGATGGATTTGTAAGTCTGAGTGTTGGAATTATTCAATAGCCACTCTTAGAGTACTTAGACTTGCCAAGCTTTAGTTGAAACATTTTATCTATCATGAATAATTTGTATTGAGACATGGGTATCACTAAGAGCATTGAATAGGGAAAATCCCTACGTGAGATTTAAAGTTTACACAGTGAATTATAAAACCCATCCTAAGGCTTCATTCGTGTGACACACGGATGGATGCCCGCATTTCGTTACTTTAAAAGCTTTTATTGCACTATAATGAATATAACATG
>JXSR01S013950.1:4890-15330 GCA_000969725.1 Ophiothrix spiculata | reverse complement strand
GTAGGGTATAGGGTCTCCGATTTTTTCCCCGTCAAAATTACCAAAAAGGATGTAAAAACAATTACCCAAATGCTCGGGGTCGCTTTGTTTTGCCTTTTGGTGCAATCGGCGATCATCCGTTAGGGGGGGGGGGACGGTAACCACCCCCACCCACTTAGGAAGACGAGGGTAGAGGTTTTTTTCTACAGATCTACAAGGCTTATTTAAACTGAGCAGATGCCACAAACCAATATATAACTATAAGGGATGTAACTACCAAGTCCGGTGATCAATTTCTTAGAATGCATTTCAAAAAACATAAACTTGCATGGTATTTTGTTTTGTCTATATATAGTTCCAGTCGCTCGATTTGTTGGCAATTGTGCATATTAAGCAGTGTGCAAAACGATGTGGAATTATATGTTGTATTCTGAAGGTTGACAGAGTGAAGGTCAAACATTTACTTTGAACTGAGCCGTACGTGTGTAATGAGTCTAATCTGTATATATGTATATAAATGTCACTGCATTTGTAAGTGACAAGGCTACCTTTAAATAACATATTAAACATGAACAGTACCGGTTAATATTTAGTAATATGTAGTTCAAACCATATAACTTTTTTTCAGATGACACAAACCAATATATAACTATAAGGGATGTAACTACCAAGTCCAGTGATCTAGAAAGCCAGTTACTACCCACATTTTCAGGGTGAGGTCAGTGGGCTATCTGGAATTCGGGGTTTTCTATTAGTCAGTGGATGAATTATTAAGTGATGCCGGATTTGTTTTGTGAATAATATCACCGTGAAAAGGTCCCATATGAATCGGACTAATAATAGGTGCGTCGGGTTATTCACTATAAAAAATTCTTAATCACAGCATCTTTATATTTAATACTATTTCAGATATTTGTTTATTGCTAACCCTTGCTGTTTGAATATCGTTTATTGCGATCCCTTGCTGTTTAAATACGTTTTTTGCGATCCTTTGTTCCGTTTATTGCGATATCATTCTATTTGAATTCCGTTTATTGCAATTCTGTGCTGTCTGAATGATGTCTGATAATGATGGTACTATAAACATGGATATATGTTTCTTTAAATAGGTTCATCAGGTTTTTATAAAATCATAAGAAGATGATTCATTATGCCAACATGATGCTTGGCACAACCAGTAATTAGTTTCTCATGTGATATGTCATCCTTCACATCGGAGGACTTTGTCAGATCTGGTCATCTGATCCGCTTTCCCGGGTAACCTCCATCCGATCGATTTTCTTAACAGATGTAGTCTTTTTCACAGTCGTCAAAAGCGGATCATATACGTGAAAGAGAAAATATGTCCCCAACTCTCTGTTCATGGTCTTGTTCCTCATCTGTCGTATTTCCTTAGCTTCACGAATTTCTCTCGATCTCTTGTGGTGTTCTTTACCGAGAATTTTATGGTTTTCCCAATCAATAACGTGGTTTGCCCTCGCGACATTATCTGAGATACATGTATCTGTCTTGACAACATTACAAGCTTTCACTAACATTTTAGTTCATCAAATTCCGCCAAGTTATTCCTGACTTGTTGAATTTGCTCTGAATTTGTGATCACGCTTAGTATATAGCCACACCTTACCTAGACTACACAATTTCCAGAACTTACGTGAAAGGGAGGACTTGTCTAAGTCACTATTGTACTGATCTTAATCCCGGAGAGAAACGTATTTCGTTGATTATTCTATAGTTATCAATGCACACGTGCCGACCATCACATGAAAACCCAGGTCTCGTACTGAATAAAAGCCCCTAAATGTTATCTAAAATGTAAAGAAGACTTTTCAGGGCTTACTGGACCACATTTAGTACAGGACATCGTCCAAAATAAGATAAAATGGTTATGACAATTTGCAAATTTTGAAAGGTGACTTTTATTGCATTGTACTAATGCCAACATCAATATTATCTTAAAGACTTCCTTTTATACTATTATGGCAATTCTATAATATAGTATTAATAAGATGTACGATTAAGAATCACCGGCGTACAGCTCAACGGATTATTACATCTCAATGAGTTTGAGTGACTGTACCACTTCAATTTCTTTGTATTAATTGCATTTTGAAATCATTAAAGCTATTAATCACTAAGTAGCCCAAGTATAATCTTCAAGCTTTCGTAATCAAATCTAACATTTTAATTTGAGGTTTGCAAAATTAAGAACGTTCAAAGTGTTCTTAAAATACATGCATATATACAAATTGACTTTTAGCAAGGAAAATGGCAATTATAATGAACAATGGTCACGTATTATTTGCTTTCTTTTCTATTTATGATAGTTATTTCGAGTCTCTTATTGATTCAAAGTACGTTTATTAATAATACGTAACTGTGATATATTTTTGTGGTATATTATTTTTTTTATGTGACAATAAAATTTTCAATAACAGTAATATCGGTTGAGATCAACATTTTCTTTAATTAATTCTCCTCGGTTTCTTTTTATAACTTGAACACAAACACTCAAGTTTTTTTAACTAATGTATATAAGAAATATTTTTTTAACACAAGAAATTTCATTTCCTTAAGCAATCTTTGACATTTCATTTCCGTAAGCAATCTTTACGCTTACATAAACTATTAAGCTACTACTAAAGAACTGCCATGGATGATTTTATTTGCTTTCCTGAGCACAGGATGAAATATATGCCCTTTTTTCCCTAAATGCACAGAGAGTGGAAACAAATTACATTAAAATACAATTCATTCCAGCATTAAGACATTCATTTCCTTTAAAATATGTTTACTTATTTCATTCACCGATGGTAAAGCAATCTCTCACGCCATACCAAATGAGTTTGTATGTAGATGATATAGCCCATAAAAATGCATTGTAAGAACATGCAGTTTGTACGCTTTAGGTTTATATAAGAAATCTATCAACAAGACTGTTTGTCTTCAAGGTCCAGAGAAAAAATTATATGCATCATTTTCATGGTATTATTAAAGTTTGCTATTGATTTTATATGGTTATATCAGCAGACTGGAAAGACTGAACCATATAAGTATGATTTAATAGGATAACGCAATAACAGTAATAGCGGGAATATTATGAAGCGGAATAATATTCTCAGTGGAATCAAATTACCGCACATACACTACACCTCAATAACCCAATGAAGTTAAATATTTATATACTCGAGTCTAATATATTTTGAATCATTTAATTCATGGTGGAGTGATGTGATAAAAGCCACGGAGAAAATATGGTACGTAATAGGCTAACAAGTTTTGATGATTTGTGCCTGTCCTGCCCGGATAAGGCAGCCGTAAATGCCATAAACTTCATTTTGCACTACAGTGGAAAATACATGTCAAGGTCGTACGTAATTTGTCAAAATTATTTTTGACAGATTCACAATCCTTGTGTTTACTACAAAATACCAGCAAACTTTCATTTCAGTAAATAATAGAAAATGTAAAATAAATCTGCATATTTTTAAGACAATCAACAGAAACTATAGGATCTTTTAACGCGTTTATCTCAGTTATACGTTTTACTCCCTACATGATATATCACCCATTTAGAAAAACAATGCAATACATTTCGGTTAATAAAACAGATGCTAAAGTTTTTTTTCCGCAGAACATAAGGTCAGTTAGCAAAGATGAAGTTTTGGTTTAAATATGTAGCTGCAATATCATGTAATATAGCATAATTTTTAGTTGTTCTTTTTTAACAATTTTAGGTACAGAAATTAATTGTCTCTTCTTATTTTTATTGACTATCATAAAATATGAGATCTGGTAAATTTAATGGTGTTATACGACGATCATACCTACAGTTGATGACGATGCAACAAAATACCTTTACGGACGAACGTTTTAAAGGGAGGATGTAGACTATGTAGAGAAAATATTTGATATCACTGGTAATGATGGTTTGTGTTTCAGTAAAACTCGTTGAAATTCTTTAAAGAAACATTGATATTATCTTCCTTGTATTTAAGCAAAACTGCCAAAACAAATCGCGTTAGTATAAATCTTCAAAAAGAAATTGAGTTGAAATTTATTATATAAAAGTTCAAGTCATTTAACAGGTAAAATTACATCAAGTTGGTAAAAAGGATTCTATTTTACAATTATTACTGTCAATTTCGTTTCTGAGATTGATATATATCTTGATTGACATGTCATTCCGCAAAACATGCCTTGTAAAATGTTTTGAGTGTAAGAATAAAGTGAACATTATTACCATATCGGAACGTGGTGATAGTTTTGTGTTTCAGACCTGCCGCCATAGAAGCACTGACATTTTTATTGCTTTTAAACTGTCGAAATAACATAATTATGCTAATGTAATAATCGGCCAGAATTTATGTTTTATGTTACGATATACATGACAATACAATTTGGCGATTGTCTTGTATTTCAGACCTATCAAAAACACTAATATTCTCATTATGTATTCAAAATGTCAAAATAAAATACGTTAATGTACTAATCGCCCAGAAGTTTTTTTATAAGTTATTTTTTCAGAAGTTATTATATTAGATAAAGTATTCTTGGTTAAATTAAACTATCGATTTCCAAAAATGTTATTGTACGGGTTCTGAGTTATATAGAGTTAATGTTAAAGAAAAGGACAGCACTTAGGCATCTGTTCACTAGGAAGCTTTTGTCCATCTTTAATTGTAAATATCTAATTTCGTGGTGCAATAATCTGGAAAATGCATAAATGCCTGGTTCCCTCATGCATATTCGGCATTCGAAAAAAACAGTGTGCAATCGATGCAAAGGTTTGATCAGGTTGATGTAAGTTTCCTAGTGAACAGATGCCTAGGTGCTGTCCTTTTCTTAAAAGTACTAACTTGTGGACTAAAAGCATACTAAATTAATGCCTATGCTGTAGAACTTTTAAAAACCACAAGGTACTGCTAGTAATCTTTAAGTAAGTTGAATCACCTGTTAACAGCACATGACAAATCTCTTGGTTATTCAAAGTAGGAACATGGTGATAACAACAGTGTCCTTATAGACATAAAGTCGTAACTTAGAATGCGTCCGTCGAAACATTTGAGATAACTGTCGGTTTCAAAGATACAAAATATATTTTTGTTTTCGACACAATCACTTGCTTGATTTTTAAGGTAAGGACCCGCTAAATGGCTATTTTGCTACATTTTCAACCAACGATTCAACTTAAATATTTATATTTGTACAATGCAAACCTGGATTGGTTTGATCTTAGATTCATTTAAAACTTATTTAATCCGGTAAGCTATTGAAACGAGAAGAGAAATGACATAAAATATGTCCCTGTTAATTCGGTTTGTTAGGCATACTTTGTCAGTGGTGATTCTGGTGGTAGTGGGGGAGATGGTAGACGAGGCGGTGGCAGCAAGGAGGTGGTAGATGAAAGTTGTGATATCGAGTAGGTGGTAGAAGAGGATATGGTAGCTATGAGCTGGTAGAGTTTGTAGAGGAAGTAGTTCTAGCGAAGAGTTGGTAGGAAGGAGGTGGTACAGGAAGATCTGCTAGCAGATGGTAGAAGATGATGTGGTAGCTGATCTTTGAACGCGTCAGTTTCACAATTTTCCTCTTTGACAACCCTCGACGGGCCATAACATGGCTTCTTGAAACCAGGTGAAGTTCAATGAGGAGATAACATAGTCTTTGCATATATTTAAAGATGTGAAAGTGACCAGAGGCTATATTGAGGACGGAAAATTTGCGAATTTTGACAGATGACCTTTATTGCATTGCATTAATGACAACATTTACATTAAACCTCATGTACCCGGGGGTTGCACACCTATTCAGGTTTTCCCCGCTGCATAAAAACGCAAAAGCAACCGACCCCAGGCATTTAAGTAATCTCTTTTACATCCTTTGCAGTCATTTTGATGAAAACATTAAGGAGGAACCGCCTAAGGCGGGGTAAGGGTAGGCCGTCAAATATCAGGTGTAGGGGTGCGGTAAGGCCCAGGAATATTTTAAGTCGCCAATATGAAAAATATATGCATGCTATGAGGCTGAAACTTGTTAGAATTATAATTTTTCGTCTTTATTAGGAAAAAGCCATTGAGAATCCGTTATTTAGAACTTTTATAGCAACATTTTAATTTGGTGGTTATTATTGCCATCCCGAATTTCCGACCCGGGCGAACTTTATTACGTCATTATTACATAACGCCTTGGCCGATTTTTGTGATCTTGATTTCGTTGGATAGGAGAGGACCATGATACCTTTCTATTAAAAGCAAAACCAAGTTCATATGGGATTTTTTTCTAAAAAATTAGGGGGAGGGGGTGGTGCAACATCTCCCCCTGTATAGACGTGTTACAAAAATAGCCTGGGTAGACGAGGGTTAACTTAAGACAAGTATTTAAATTTAATATTTTATTTTATTTTACTTTACTTTGTAAGTTGTATGTCATATTAATAAAATATACAGCTCAATTACATCTCAATGAGTTTGAGTGACTGAATCACTTAGTATTTCTTGCTATTTCTCTGTATTAATTGCATTTTAAAATCATTAAAGTCATTAATCACTAATAGCTCAAGTATAATCTTCAAGCTTCCTTAATCAAATGTAAGACTTTACTTAAGAGCTTTGCAAAATCAAGAACATGCAAAGTGTTCTCAAAATAAATACACATACAAACTGACTTTTAACGAAGTAAATGGGTCAAATTGTAATGAATAATGGTTGCGTTTTCTATGTAGATACTTAGGGCGCACCATTATATTTCCAGGAGGGAGTAGGAAGTTGGGTTCGGTGTTGATTTATTTTTTGCGCTCCATTTGCGATTTTTTTCCGAGAGATTACTGTTTTTCTGCCTATTACATGTTCAGGTGGTATTTTGTTTTGTTTCTTCTGCCTGTGGAGGTTTTTTTTTCAAAAACTTCCTGCTCTCCCATAGAAATCTAATGGTGCGCCCCTTATGATAATTATTTCGAGTATCTTAACGTATACATGTATGTCAATCAATAATACGTAATTTTCTTAAAATAATATCGGTTGAATTCAACATGTTCTTTAATTATTCCTCTATGGTTTCTTTGATACATTGTTAAATATATAAACCGAGGAAACACAAGTTAAATATATAACCGGAGGAAACAAAATTCCTGCATGGAGTATCAATATTAACAGACAGTTTTTAGTCCTCAGATTTATATAAGAAATCTACCAACAAGACTGTTTGTGTTCAAGGTTCAGAGGGAAAAATTATATGCATCATTTTCATGGTATTATTAAAGTTTGTTATTGATTTTATAATGTTATATATCAGCAGACTGGAAAGGCTGAACCATATAAGTATGATTTAATAGGATAACGCAATAACGGTAATGGCGGGAATATTGTGTAGCGGAAAGAAATCCTCAGTGGAATCAAATTACCGCACATACAACGCCTCAATAACCTAACGAATTGAATACCTATATGATATGCATGAGTCTATTGGAATTTTGAACCATGTAATTCATGGTGGAGGTGATATTAAAAAAGTTGTGCGAATAGAGTTTTTTCTTTTATTTCAATTGTTCTTTCACAACAACAAAAGTTACTAAAAATTAAATTCTACGACAATTATGCCTACACATAATAAATAATAATTATAATAATAATAATAATAATAAGATTTATAGAGCGCCTTTTACTAAAGTAGGCAAGGCGCTGAAGAAAACAGAAAAAGGGGAAAACTACAGTTTAGGATACAGATGAGACTTCAAATGACTTTTAAAAGTAGAAATGTGCTCAAGACCACGGATGTTGACAGGCAATTCATTCCATAAGTAAGGACCAGCAACTGACTGATCATAATGTTGTTTATTGGTGCGAGACACATGAAATTTGATGGATGAGCTGGAGCGTAGAGCATAAGCGGTCTTGTATAACTGAAAAAAGGAAGCGAGATACTGAGGTGAATTCAGATGAAAAGCTTTAAATGTGATGAGGAGAAGTTTGTATTCAATCCTCTGGGAAACAGGCGATTATAATACAACAAAAGTGAGTTACGGACAAACATTAGTTTTGGGAGAAACTATACTCTTATAACCCTTATCCTCCGAAGGGGGTGGGGGTATTTCCCCCGCTTCATAAAAACACAAAAGCAACCGGCCCCAGGCATTTGGGTAATATCTTTTACATCCTTTGCGGTCATTTTGATAATAAAAACAAGGGGAGGGGGTAGCACCTAAGGTGGGGTTAGGATAGGCCGTCAAAGTTGGGGTGTAGGGGTGGTTGGTGATATCCCGGAATTTTTTAAGTCGCCATTTTGAAAAATGTATGCATGCCATAGGCTCAAACTTACACGACATGTTAGAATCATCATTTCCCTTCTTCACTAGCAAACAATCCGACGAAATTTCGTTATTTAGAACTTTTATATCAACATTTTGATTTCAGTGGCCATTTTAGCCATAATGCAATTTTGTCTGATTTTCCAATCAAACTTTATGATGTCATAATTACGTAACGACTCGGCAGATTTTAGTATCAATGGATAGGGGAGGAACCTACCTATCTATTAATAGCAAAACCAAGTTCATAGGGGGTTCCGTTTGAAAATATTTGAGGGGTTGCAACAACCCCCCCCCCCCCTTTCGGAGGACGTGTTACAAAAATTAGCTTAGGAGGATAAGGGTAAATATAGAGAGAGTGTTACTATCACTAATATGAGGGTTTGTGTTTCAGTATAGACACTAACACTATTTTTTTTGAAAGAAACACCTATGTTTTCAAGTCATAACTGTCAAAATAAATCACATTAATGCAAAACCAGTTTCATATATTAATTTAGGGACCACGCTGACATTTTTTATTGTTTTTAAGTCACAACTGTCAGAATAGATTACGCAAATGTAATAATCAACTAAAACAGTGACTATGATTATAGTTAGGGTTCTTTCTTGATTTATAACTATCAATTTCTAAATAAATTGTATCGTACAATTTCTGTCAAATTCATTTTAAAGATTTAGATACCTAAATTGACGTTAACTTTCTATGAATTCGTAATGTTAATGTTTAATGTAATGGTGAATGCTTATCTTACTTTTAACATTTTATTTGATAAATGATATCCAATCTTGAAGATATTCTATCTTAATTAAGTTTGTGTCTTCGAACGTTTGAAATACGTTTGAGGTGGAAAGGAATCACTTTGGTAAACGGTGCTACATAAAATTGATTGATAAAACTAAAGTTAAAGTCTTTGTGATATTAAGACAATGATCATGTTTTCAAACTTACAAGACAAACTCTTGTATATAGTATTTGTTGTGTATGTAAACTATTTGGTAAGGGTCAGGTAGCAAAGGTTTTAAGGCTACAGTCCCTAAAAACGTCTCGCTCGGCTGAATGTCATGTTCACTGCAAGTTTTTACCTATACTTACACCTATCAGAATTCACAATTTTTGGCGTACATACTGAATAGAGTCTCTAGTCTATATATGGAACTTTACTAGTGATTTTACGTCCATTTAATTATCAAGGTCAAAATTACGCCTAAAGACTACTTCGAAAAAGTTGACCCTTTTTCGCCGAAACCTCATAATTTCATGATGTTCAAACAATTCGACTGGTTTCAAATTTTGACAGATTGTAGGCTTGAAACTTTTTATTGAGTTACAAACAATATTTTATAAATATGCTGAGTTAATTTTGAATGATAATGTAACAAACCTACGTTGTTTTGCCCGAAAATTCGGACGTGAATTACGACCCTGAGTTTGCCCTGTTTGAACTGTGAATTTCCTGTTTTAAATATCTACATTATCTACATTTTGTCTGATATACGCAATCGCATAATTTACTTACAAATTGAGCATTCAAATGAGGCAAAAATTTCAATTTTTATGTAAACAAAAGAAAAATACGGCATTCTAATGTTTATGCTTTAGATTTTAGTTAACGATCTCAACGCTGCCGTGATAGCTCAGCGGTAGATCCTTCGCTTCGTAATGCATGACTAACCCCTGCCATAATCCATAGTTCGAGACCCCGCAAAGGCAGTGAAAACTATTTATCTTTTCATGATTAAAAAATAGTTAGGATTCACATTTTCCTGAGCAGATGGATTTCCTTTACCCTTAATATGGGGTGTTGTATCATTTGAACGAAATGTTCCGGAAGATGACCGTTTTTTAACGTGTTCTGGATTTCAAATCGATAAGTCGACTTATTGAATTTCGTTCTATTTTAACTGGTTTTCTATCACAAAAATGAGGTCGTTGAAACTTGATGCTGTCTAACAATGTCCATGCCTAACAGTAGGCACTTCAATCACCTGTTACGTAATCGGTGAACGAAATCACTACACAGAACTTGTGACGTGTGTTCAACAGGTGAATTTTTTGTTATTTTACCAACATATTTATTTTCAAGCTCTGCCTGTATGGATCTTTTCAATCTTTGAATATGTGTACCGCCGCGGCAAAAGGGTCCAGTTATCGGCTC
>JXSR01S013947.1:17348-31703 GCA_000969725.1 Ophiothrix spiculata | reverse complement strand
CCCCTCTCTCAATATGAAAATGTACGCTCAACGTGAGAGACAATTGCGTATTTGTCACAGACACGCGTTCATAAATTAAATCCAACAACTATAATGTTATAAAACAAAAGAATATAACTAGGTTCACATGAATTTTTACAAAGTAAGGGTCCCTTACGATAACAAAATGCAAGCAATTTAGGAAAAATGAATGGGCTTAGTGAAACCCAAAACACCAAAGTGCTCACTTGTCCTGTACGTTTAGAAAAAAACATTTTTGAAACAAAGTAATTAAACAACAACATTTGAACCCTTTATGAGGGGATGAAAATGAATTAATTGTACAATTCTATGAAAAATGACCTACATTCAGATTTGAATATAGAAAGATCATAGCACTCTTTGACATCAGAAGGAAATTCATTCCATAGTCGTGGAAGAGACACAAACAGTGCAGAGTATTGAAAAAGAAGGACTTCTGGCAGTTACATGCAGTAATCTAGAATTATTAATCTTACTAAAGTGCACCATTTGGTCGAAAGATGCAGGCAACAATCCATTCATTAATTTGAACCCGAACACAAGTCTATGGAATTTGCATGAAACCGCAAATTTCAACAAATCAAGTTTGGAAAGCCTTTCTTCATAACTAGGCCTACATTCGACATCAAATGAATTCCTATAAAATACCACCCGAGTAATTTTCCTTTGAACCCTATCCAACCTATCAATGTGATTTCCCTGAAAAGGGGCCCAAACACAAATACAATAAACAAGATGTGGTAAAACAAGGGACTTGAAAAGATTCAAAAGGGCAGTGGAAGACGACATGTTTTTGGTACACCTAATAATAAAACCAGACAACTTAGTTCTATCTTGTTTCAGATATAAAGTAAAGATAACAGGGATGTTTGATCAATTCGCTATTTGCCCGACTAATTTGTTTCCATTTCTCCGTTAGGGGAGGTACAGTGGTCACAGATTTCAAAATTTTGATATAACAGAAAACTTAGATAAATACATTACATAAAACGGCAAAGTTTTTGCTTTCAAATGCTTTTTTTTGAGTTCAAACAGACTTGTGGTCCCATAGTTATGATCGTTTTAAGTTCGGATGTCACAAATAGTTGTTGTTTTTCCTATTCATTTGTATGGCAAAAAAACATCCAGCTTTTAATTTTTAACATTTTCTGTTTAAATAATTAGTTTTCTGCAAATTAGTAACATGTTTTATGAAACAGGTTGGTTTTTTCATCAAGAAAATACGTTGCACATCATATCAAATCAAAATTTCATGGTTGATCACAATTCTTATGTTTTTCTTTATTTTACCTCAACCTGCTATATTTAACACTGCTAATTTTGAAAAATATGTAAAACCGCTATTTGTTATCCGATTTTAACCAAAATGGACTCAAATTGTTTGTAAATTAATTATCTTTAATAATACTATAACGACATTTAGTGTCAATTTTTCCAGTTTTACCATATTTTAAAATTTCAAAAATGTTTTCATTAATAGCTCAAAATAGAAAAATGCGTAAACTTGCCAAACGGGAACAAACGTAACTCAAAAATGAAACATTGTACAGCCATGAAAGTTAGCACAAATGTTAAGCTAAGAAAGGGTTACAAAACCATGGAGCCGGATTTTTAATATTTATTTTCAAATTTGAATTACGGTTAAGAATGTCCTACTTAGTAATTTGTCCGCTCCTGGTTACCATGTCAACCGTATCTAAAATCCGGCTTCATAGTTTTGTGCGTACACTGTTTTATGTACCACCCTCCTAAGTTTGAAAATACTGCAATGTTTGGTTTTGAGTTACGTTTGTTCCCGTGTTTGACCAATCAGAGGCCTAGCCTGGTTACCATGGCAACCAGACTAAAACGACAACCATTGTCCAAAACTTCAAGTCATGGGCTTCGTGATGGTATACCATATTCATATGGGCTGGTATTGCGGAAATGGTTGAAAATCGGTCTGTTGACCACTGTACCCCCTCCTAAAGGAAGGTTATAATTTGGTTTTTGAGTTAGTTATAATAGGCTCATTCCAAAGTAACGTTTGTGACCAAAATATTGAAAAATTCCATTTTTAAATGGCCACAGAAACTAGCAAAAGCATTATATCAACGAGTTTGTTGTTGATAATGGTGCTCACTGGTGGGGTAAAGACATGTCACTGTTTGAAAATTAAATCAATTGCCAAAATCCTGAGTAAAGGCCATGTAAGGTTTGGTAACGTTTGTCCTCGCACGGAAATGGTTTTTTGCTCCTAATGACTTCAAAGTACAATTTCTCTGAAGTGTCAACGATTTTTTATTGCGCCTTACACCGATTATGGGAAACTTATGAACAAATATTTCAGAAAAAATTACAGAACATTATATCGCCAGGAATTATTTAAAGGCATTGTTTTGTGTTGTAACGTTTGGTAACGTTTGTGACATTTTGGTGTAACTTTTTCGTAACGTTTGTGACATTTTTGAAACATAACATGTGCTCATTCGTGCACAGATAGACAAACTTTACAATTTCCGATTGGAAAATACTTCTCACATACCAAGTAACAAATGTATGACTGAAAAACATGTTTATGTGGTCGAATAAAAAGCCAATTTTTTGCTTGAAATCAAAAAAGGTTTAGTTTCCACTAGAATGAACCTATATCAGTTAGATATGGTATTTGGGGTTGGGTTAGCTTTAATGTTAGTAATAGGTTTAGATATTTTAAGCCATATGGCTTTGGTTAAATTTTAGGCACAAGTTTCCGAAATTTTACAAGTAAATGAAAAGTTGCCGAGAAAAAAAGCGGGATTCTTCTCTTTGCGATCAAGTCTGATTGCGCATCTTACGAAATAACTGGGGCCGATTCTAATATAATAATATTGCTGCGAAGATCATCAACCGCCTTTAATATAAATTATCTTATTTTGTCTCTTTTTTATCGAATCATTCAAAAATCTAAAAAAGTGGTGCATTCAAAAGATAAAAAAGATGTCATGCCTACGGAATCTAACCTAGAGAATTGATTAAGCGCAGGGATAAAGTTATTAGGGAAATATACTGTAAGCAACGTAGCCAAAAGCGATATGTTTAAATTAATGTGCATGCTTCTATTGTACCTGCAACATTCTAAAAATAAATACCTGTAAATATCACTCATCTTTTACCAATGTTTACAAGAAATAGTTTATGCAACCACCCCCACCCCTCGTTGAACTAGGGTTAATATAATTAAACTTTATATATCATTATTAATACCTATTACGGGCTGTTTAATAGCGTGCAATGCATTTGATATGCCCGAATATTTTAGGAACAGGGGCACTTCAAGTATGGCTGGCGACCTGGGGAAAAGTAACGATTTTGCATTTTCAGATTAATCGTTATCTACTTTTCTGGCATGCTAAAATGTTTAGCTTCATGTTACTAATGTGACTTTAATGTATCAACTAGACCATTCAAATTATTTGTAATAGGCTTAACACAGTTAATGCGTACTTGTATTTACGTTTCCTATGGTCAAAGGTTGTTCTTGCTTGGTGCTCAAAATCCTTATTTTGTAGCAGGTATTGTAGTGCAAGGAGTCCTAGTGAAGAATAATGCATTAAAGTGTTTACAAAACTATGGAAGTGTTTGTTGTAGTTAACGTAGGTTTCCCTAAAACACTGTTCGTACGATGTATTGTGACCATAGTCTAACATAACTGCTGAACAATGACCCAACATGGACTTAAATTGAACCATGAATACCACTTTTCAAAAGGTCATGGTCAAAAGTTTATTTAAAATCATATACCAAAATATTCAAGAAACTGACCTGAGGTCATCATAGGTAATTTCCTTAGATCTGGCAAGGTCAAGGTCAAACTTGGATCGTGAGTATATATGTTTATAGCACGGGATCCAAAGGTGTCAATAAAACTCGCACCCCCCCCCCCCACCACCACACATGGTCCCACCCCCAGGAGTGTCCAAGAGAGAGGACCAGTCAAGGTCTTCCAAGTTAGGAAGGTCAATTCAAGGTCAAAGCTTATTTTACAGCTATTCGTTTCAAGGTCACTGCCATAAGTCACGAATCCTTGCCTCTTTGTGAAAGTAGGACCTCGAATAGCCATTTACCCAAGGTCAAGGTCAGTCAAAGTTAAAAGTAGTTTGAAGTCAAATGTCAAAATGTTCAAAAAGTTTACCTGATTTTGTTATCTAAGCTATTTCGTAAGACCATTCAAGGTCAAGATAAAGATGTTGTTGGGGTGATAGTTGATCACCAAAGAGATGCGATTGTCATTGTCATCAGAGTGGAAGGTTGGCTGAAGAGGCTCATTACGGTCAATGAAATTGATTGTTTTCTGGCCTGACTTATAGTCCTGTTGGGGTAAAGGCGATGTTTAAAGAATGGCTCCATCTTAGTAGCCTTAGCATTAAAATCCAGAGTGTTGCTGCAAATGCGACATAGCCGTTTGTGTTGTGCGTATAGGATTGAGCCTTTGCATTTAACATGATAATAAAAGGAGTCGAGGAGATATATAACTACCGGAATCAGTCTTTTTGTAATAAACAGAAGTAGATAAGCGGCCAAGTTACTGAAATGGTGAGGTCGAGGAAATTTACGGATGTGTCAGATATTGTCAAGGTGAATTTAAGTGATGGTGAGAAGCTGGAAACAAATTGGAGAAAATTGTCCAAATTGTCACGAGTATCAATCATGACCCCAACAATGTTATCGATTTATCTTTTGTACATTCTAGGACACTGACCATTGTAAGGGTGGAACAATCCCTCTTCAAGGTAATCTATACACGCGAATCCTGGGTCTAACTTGGATCCCGTGGTAACAGTTAATTGACAGCTTGTTCATAATGCAGATCTTCATGACACACTAATGTTGTGTTGAATGGAGATAAATCAGCATTATCCCTACGTGTAGAAATCAAAGTTCAAAAACGCATATCCAGTAGAACTAAAAGGGTGCTATTACAGCAGTGAGACAAAATTATCGTCATCATCGAGTTGAACCTCGTCTGCAAGAAGGCGTTTGTCATACCTGCAAAAGTCAAGATAGGAGTCGAAAGATGCTTAGAAAATGTAAAGTTAGTTTTAATTAAGATTCAAGTAGAACAACTCACACAAAAGGAAACGCACCATGTCTACGATGATTGATGACGCGTTATATGAGTGTCAATATTGATCGCTTTTAGCTGGCGTAAGTGTCAGGAATGCAGTAAAACAAAAAGCGACCATTGATATAATCGCATTGTGCAAAAATTGTTTGGGCTCCAGTGTTTTTTTGAGGGTTCTATCTCTGTCATTTTCGCACTAATTTTAAGTGAGGTGTTTTAAAAAAGAGCAAAGACGTAGCAATAAAATGTATATTTCGGAATCGTTCAAATTCATTAGACTTTGACACAATGCCATTTTAAAGATATGGATCGGTTTTTCTTGTGCGAGATGTAGTTTAGTATACTGTAGTTACACTGAAATTTGAACAAGGTTTCTGTCGAGACAGTTTTTTCATGTCGACATGTCGCAATAATTTTATTGTCGACGTCGACATATGTATCGACATAAACACGCTAGAATCGTTGGAATATGTGGCTGCCCAGCCCGTATGAGCCGTAAATGCCAGAAACTTCATTTTGCGCTACAGTTAAAAATACATGTCAAGGTCGTAATTTGCCGAAATTATTTTTTTGACAGATTCACAATCCTGATGCTTACTACAAAATATCACCAATATTTCATTTCAAGAAATGTGAAATAAATCTGCATATTTTTAAGACAATCAACAGAAAATATAGGGTTTACTGATCTTTGAACTCGATTATCTCAGTAATACGTTTTACTCCCTAACAACCTTTGACGGACCATAACTTGACTTCTGGAAATCGTGTGAAGTTCATTAAGGTGTCATTTTTAATCCTTACAGCATGGTCTTTGCAAATGTTTAGAGAATATGAAAAAGGGTGGCATTTTGTTTTTGTACGGTCACATATTATAATAGTTTTTATACGTTTAATGCTTACCACAAGTCTTTCAGTTGAGTTTTTCTGCATGTTTCCAACAACTTCATAAATCCTTCCTTGCCTACGTCTACTCCATGCAGATACAACAGCTTCATATTTTGTGCGTGTTTCATTCCATCGACTACAACATTCACGTAATCCATAGGAATCACTTTATTGTGAGGCGAATTCAGTTGTGATGTTAGTACCAATTCTTGTAAATTTCTGCAAGATGCCAATGCTTGTCCGCCGTTCTTCATCAAGTCAACAGAGTAGAGAGAGTCCCTGACATGCAATTTTGCCAAGTCAGAAAGCGTGTTAATAAAATGCAGTAACTCGTTGTGTATATTTACGCTCAAAAGATCGAGACTAATATAGAGAACCGTCAAATGTCTTGGCAAGTGTTGAATCAGACAGGAGGCAACGTCATCATTGATCTCATTCCCGTTAATTCCAAACTGCAAAAGATTACGAGGCAGGTTTTGCACGAGTGTTCTCAGATCCTTCGCTGTGGCTTGAACTCGGTACATTAACAACGTGTTTAAGTCTGGGCAACTTTTGAAGTTTTCGGTGAGAATTGGTATGGTTTGTCCTTCTTCTACCTTGTTATATGCTATGTTTAATTCACGCAGCAAAGGCATCTTCTGTAAAGACGATGCAAATCTTGTCATTTGCTGCGGTGACGAAACAACTGTACTTGCTTGCAAACGATGTAGACTTTGAAGATCGTCGTCTTCTATGGATTCTACTAGAGAGGTAAAATTGTCTTCGAGCTGGAATTTGTTAACGTCAAGATTCTCAATCTTAATGTGCTTAAATTGCTGGAACAATGGAGCCAGATTGGATTCTGTGGCACATGCCAATCCTTCGTACGCTTGAATACAGCTTATATACGCCACTAATTGAGCACGTGTACGAATTCCCCAGTCTCTATGCAAACCTGTCGTTGAAGCAACAAATCTATCGTAATGACGTTTTGTCTCATTTTCGTCAAGATCTCTAATAACCAGCATAGACTCGTCGTAGATCTTCTTATGCGGCCCGAAAAAGATCGGTGGAGCACTTGTGTGAGCTATGGGTCTTAACATCACATTTGTGATTACGTTTGCACCACAATAAGCCATGAAATGTGCACAGCAGATAACTGCCCTGGAAGAGATGCCGTGAAATATGACTGTGCCCGAAATGAACAAAGATTTCAAAGTCGACGTAAACTCGGTAGTTGCAACAGCTTCAAAGTTGCACTCTAAGCAAACCTCTATGAAATGCTGAATCTGGAGTACATCATCAAGTGGCAAACTCTCAGAGTAGAATTTGGAAGCCGGCACGTTAGATTTGAAAATTTCGACAAGCTTTTCAATAATGATTTTTGTGACGGGAATAGATCTTGCAGCAAAAACCAGTACAGGTGCAATCCTTAAGACATCTTCGACTGTTTTTATGTCTTCCATATAACCCGCAAGTAGCTCGATGTTTTTGTTGAGAATTATCCCGGCACAATATTCCTGACCAGATTTGTGGAAGAACTGCAAAGACTTCTCTCCTTTTTTGCAAAGAATACCTGGAAAATGAATATTTTTTATGTTTTAAACATGTTGACATCATAATTAGATGACACAATTAATGATCGTGTCGTAGTCCAAAATGTCATTTTCTGTTGATTCTTTATTATAATTAATGTGCTTAGTTCTGTTTTTAAATGGTTTTAACACATTTTGGTTAGTAAAATATATTCTGTCCGTCATTTTGGATCTCAGTAGGGGCACCATTTTGAATTTTAATATGTTAACATTATAATTAGGGGACAGATGATCTCTTGTAGCCATAAATGTCATTTTCTGTTGATTATTTATGATAATTGGTATTTCAAAGGATATTTTCGTCAATTTTAGTTAAAAGATGCTACTTTGGCGACCATTTTGGCAGCCATTTTGAATTGGAAAAATAAATATGATCTTATTTTGAGTCAAACGTGTCTGTTACAGCTTCAGAAATGAATTATCGATGGTAAGATTGACCTTTCAGCGTTTTATAATTAGTTTTAAAGCCATTTTAATGAAAATATGTTATTTTGGCTCGTATTTTGGCGGCCATTTTACCCTTATTTTTGGCGCCATTTTGGATTTGAAGGCTTGCTTTTGATCACATTTAATCTGTCTAGCCTCATATAATTTAATGGCCACAAAAATCTGGACTTAAGCACCAAAATTGCCAATTTAAACAAATTATAACCAACTAATAGCCACTTTTGGATATTGGCGGCTATTTTGGCAGCCATATTGGATTTTGAGGATACTGTTTGACATAGCAATAATCCTACTAGTCTCATTGACTTTAAAGACCACTAAAACCTAGGTATAGACACCAAAATTGCACATTTTAGACAGATAGTACCTCAGTTACAGCCATTTTAAGTTTTTGGCGGCTATTTTTGCGGCCACTTTGAAAAATACCAACTTCCAGAAGACCGATTTTTTTAGATACTACTTATATCAGTTAAAAAAACCTTTTGTTGCAATTGTTTGGGTCAAACCATATATTCCCTTGTCTAGACGGTCTGTGCCGATTTTCTATGCATAAAAAGCTAATAAAGCCACTTTTCTTGCACCTGAATGTTGGCTTAAAAATTAACAAACTTTGACGCACTGCAGATCTAAAGACATGCCGTGATTTTTTTGTGTCAGTTGTATTTGTGACAATTCTGGTTTTCATAAAACGGATCCTGCTTCTTCATAACGATTCTTTGCAACAATTATGTCATAAATGTATCAATTTGTAAGTCGTGATAGGTAATCGACGTTACATTTTGAAATTGAAATTGGGAAAAGGATTTCGACATGCAATCAATTTGAAAATATGTATTTTACATTCGATTATTTCATAGCTGTGACTATAAACAAAACTTACCCATGTCAAGACTTTGTTTCATGATTGTTTCGTCACAATATGTCTCCGTATAATCCTTCGTAAATACGATCTTGGTCATGTGCGGTGTCAAACCTTGTATTGCTACTTCTCCTAAATGGTTCATCAATGAGTCCTAAAAGTGAATTGGAAAGCAAAGGTAAAGTAAGCCAACTTGACCTGGTGGACGTTTTCTAAAGGAATGGTGATTTTCAACGAGAGTAAGAATTTTAACATGACTCGCCAGTGTATACAGGATGTTTCGAAATTTACTGTTATTAATGTGCTTTTAATTGTGATGACTCATACCGAAAGGGGGGACTTTGGTTCCGACATCAAAATTGATATTTTGATATCATGAGAAAGCTTTTTTTTAAGTAATTTGGTACCTCAAACATTTCGATACAACAATCCGTTCCGAAGATATGGCTATTTTAGTAAGAGCATGCCGATCACTTTTCAAAAATAGCAATTGGAGAAATCAGGCTTTAAAGTTTGCGTTTGTGACTCATCAATTTTATTGATTACTATTCAACTATACACAAAATCTCTTTAGCAACGGGTTCTTAGGTGCACTCAATCATCATCAAATTTGACACAGGCATTGTCAAGATACATATCTTTAATTCAGTTACAAAAATATGGCAAATTAGGCATATTTAAAACTATTATGGATGTTTTTTCTTCCTATCACAAAATTGCAAAAACGAGATTGACACGGTGTTAGAAAATTGTCAAAAATCATCTTTTCTCGCAATTTTATAGAAAACGGTTTGGTAGGAAGATTTTTAAAACTTTGAAGATTCATAATATCACAAAATCTCAAATTCATCCCAGACGAAAATGTTACCACTTCTGAACTTCAAAGCCTGATATCTCAGTTTGCCGATCGTCGTAAAGTCCCCCTTTTCGGTGTGAGTCATCACAATTATTTAAAAAGTATGATAAAATCTGTAGATTAGTTTTGAATTATAAGTAAACAAGACAGTAAGCTTTCCATAAGAAATTATGTGACAAACAATTCAAAAAATATGAAGAATATCGTAAATGGTAAACAACATCAGCTGCGCGAAGTCAATGAAAATAACTAATCATTCTTATGTGTCCCACGTCAAAAAAAAAAAAAATCCTAGTTGGTCAAAGGACGCTTATTTTAAGATTAAAATCAGTGAATGCCTTCAGTTAATGTTTACCTCACGCCGTAACTAACTGTCATAAAAGACCAAAATTCACAAGGTTTTGCTCTATTTTTCTTTAGTGATTTGTTTCTTCTTATTGCTATTGTTTAAAGTGTTAAAGCAGCTAATTTGAACCGGGCAATCTTTGCATAGCTAATTTTATTTACAATTTAGAAATATATTTTTTTTTCTCATTTATTTAAATCTCAAGAATTTTATAATGATCAAGATGTATTATGAACATGATGAAAGATGAATTTTCATTCTATGGTAGGCAAAATGCATAGTACCTTAGATACGCGAGGGGTCAGAACACTATCACGCATAAGTGTGGTTATTTCATCATAGAGTCCACCAATTCTTTTTGGAAGTCCCTTCTTGCCATCCGTAGCATTCCAGTACCAAGAAATAAGCAACATCATTAGAGGGGAAAATGTATCAACCAGAAGTTTGTTCTTGTCGATGTACTTCAGCAAGCGTTTTCCTAGTGCGATGGATCTTGCATCATTTGGGTTTTGACCAAAGAACTTCTGTACATGTGACTTAACCTCAGATCGACTCAGTTTCTGCAGTTCTAACCGCCGATAGACAGGGTGCTTTGATATAATTTCGTTTTCTCTCCATGTTCTTGTCGTCACAAGAACTCGACACTCACGGAAATGTTTGTACTGAATGATGTTGACGATATTTCCGTTTTCTTCGTGATCGAACATATCAGGTGGTGCTTCGTCCAGTCCATCGAATACAAAAACTACTGATCTGCCAAGTTGACGGAACAGGTTTTCAAGCATAAACCTATCGACGTGGCTCATATTTGTAGAAAGCAGTTGATAAACGATAGCGTCTTCAATATTACTCTGGTGATCAATTAAACCTAGCTGCAGTATGAAGAGGAGTTCGATATTCTTTAAAGACGATGTGTCGTTTGCTTGGCACCAGTCGTGTGCTAGTTTTGAGCAAAATGTTGATTTGCCTTGGCCAGGATTGCCACTCAATATGTGTCGAGTAAAATCATGGCTGTCATCAAAGATCTCTTGATAAGACTTAAGCCGCTCTTTCATTGGTCTGATTCCCGGTATCTTGACATCTATCGTAACGGGTACATATACTTTTTCAAGGTCTATGTAATTCCCGGGCTTCCAGGGGTACAGTTGCTTCTTGCAGTAAGTATTACGGTAGTATTCTTTGAGATCATCTGCTATCGATTTCACTAAAACTGTGTTGTAAAAGAAAATACGGGAAATATATCAAAAAATAATAGATAGTTTGCGAAAATAAGGTTAAGGTTACCATATGCAATAACCTAACTGTACAATGCATAACGGCTATCGCTTCGGTATTCGCTAACGCTATTTAGAGAGCTAGCCTTAGGGACTAATTTATAGATACGTGTGACTTATCTGTATATACCTATACTTTATTAATTAGTTAACACCCACTGAACCAAATGTATGTGAAAGTTTATAATTTCTAGTCCCTAATGGTATGCGTGCGCATGTGGCAATGAAATCATGAAACCATGATTGTTCCCAGTTGTGATCACTGAGCGTGAATAACTGTAGTCCTTTTGTTCTGATCAACATCATTCGATTAGTTTTGCAAGAAATGAGAGCATAGTATGGGCACCATAACAGTTTAACATTGGTCTCACTTTAACTTAGCGTGAAATCGAGCCATCCATTATTATTTTCCAAAATAGCGATAGCGTACTTACTACGCAACCTCTCAACGTTAACGAGGACACACAAAGAATAACACATTATCCCCATATACTCAAAGGAGCATGGTCCGATTGCCTCACGTTTTTTTCCAACTTTTTGAGATTTTGGTACCAAAATGTTGCTCATATTTTTCTCATAACCCATGTGAAATTTCACGGCTGAATTATGTTTCGTTTTGGAGATATACATAAAAATGTGTCTAATTTTGGTAACCATAATTAATTTTACACAGTAACGTATAGACGAATCCGACGAAGCACTCTCGAAAGATCGCCTTCTCGCGTCGCCGCCATTACGGGGGGGGGGCCAATTTAGTAGTTGTCACCATAGTCAATGTATTGAGATGTCAGTCTTTTAGGCCTATCCCGGGACATTCTATGTCCATCTTAAAATCGAACTTCTCTTTTTACTGAATGAAATTACTGCTGAATTATGTGTTTTCTAAAATACGCAATTTGACGTGCGTTGTAAGTACGCTGTTCTAAAAGCACGCGTTTGTTATTCACGCGCGGCAGCTTTGTTGGATATTCACGCGCCTGCCAGTCATAATTGGACATGTTGAACTGTTTTTTATACGTTTTTGTTTTATGCAAATTGAGCGCATTTCTTTTTTTTTTTTCTTTTTTAGGTTTTTGAGAGATTTTCAGTTTTTTCATCATTTTTCTTATTAGGCCTACTGGAAAAAAGTTAAATATAAGGGCGCGAAACTGAAAATAGTGGACGAAAAATGCAATAAAAAAGTTAAGGAGTATTTCCGCATCCGCGTAGCCCTTTTTTTTACTAAAAAACAAAAACAAAACAAAACAAAAAATACCGCATAGCGCTTAGCGTTTTTACCTTAAGTTAGCTGAGACAGAGTTCTTTTTTTTTGGCCTAATATCCGATATGAAGATATGGTATAATACTAAACGCGAACCGGTGACTATAGTGTAAGTTTAATGATTGGGATCCCGTGAAGAATAAACTTTTAGGCCAACTATGTAAGCATAAATGGTAGCACCCCGATAAACACACTTCAACATGATTTTGGAAACTTATCCTTCATATTGCCACTGAACAATGTCTCGCAAAAATGTGTTTGACTAGTTTCAGAACATCACGTACCTCTAGGCCTGAAGCATGTTTTTCTTTTCAATCTTTTGAAAATAACAAAATAATAAAAGCGGAAACAATTATTATGGTAGTAGGCCTAGTCATTATACTGGTGCGTTAGTGTATTTCTGTTTTCGAATCATCTGTCTATATTAACTGAGTTTTTTTAGCTAGAAACATTATCTTTTGTCTTTTTAATAACATTTTCAAAGTAAGCAGATCACATTTTTTCAAGAAGGTTCAAAACGAATATCAAAAATCTGATGGCTTCAGCCGAAGTTTATAAGTGACGACTTGAATTTGCGCAACTTCCGCTATCGTCATTGGCTTTTGGTAAGTTCAAGTTCTTTCTACGAATATCACGACATTGAACATTTATTTTTCGCTAAAGCTTTCTTTTTAAATGCAAGTGAATTTACTATCCTATATATATTTTTGAAAAATACAACCGAAAACTCCAAGAAAAGCCATGAAAATTAATACCGATCCGCATATACAACGTATAAGGTATACAAAAGTGGCCCCCGATGGCCCCCCCTTAATGGCGGACGCAACAGCGCCACACACGGTTGAGACAAATCTACATGCGCGGTCGGATTCGTCTATAGGCAGCTCTGAAATACAAAATTGCCCATAAAATTAAAATGGTTAGACCGATTGAGATGAAATTTGAAACTTAAATCTTTTGAGTGGTCATCTTTCATATGACATTAAAAACTTAATTTTGAAAAATTGGACCAAGCTCCTTTAATAGCTTATTTGATTACTATTTTTCAATACGCCGGAACAGTTGTGACGTCATAATTCATGCACATCACCAAACACGTGCGTTTTGGACCCAAACAAATGGTGTGGCCATTTCTGCCACACGTTAAGTCTATGGGGAAAAAAGTCCGATTCCGACTCCGATTTTATACCATAACTTTCGTCTAAAACAAAAATAAAGGCGCTGTCACACATCACCGTATTGAGCTAAAACGTATGAATAACGTACAAAGTTTAAGCTATACGGTGGCGAGAAGCATTATACGGTGAAGAAATCCATACAATAAACGTATTGATTAACGAACATGAAACGAATAGACCGTACGATGACCGTACGACTTGCGGATAAGAAGCGGGAAAGTTGTCTCGTCTCACTGAACAACGCCGAATGAGAACCGGACGTGTTCCGTACTAAACGAATAAATCAAGTATGAGGAACGTACAAAACGAATAAGAAATGTACGAGTAGTCACAGAAACAATAGCCACGGTAAATCCCCACTTAAAAATCAACCTCTTCAAACTTCGCGGTTCGCAAGTTTTATTATAATAATTCTTCAGTGCACAAAACTACTCTATAACAAAACCCCGGGGCGGGGGTAACTGATATTTGTATCTGGGTAAAAAGCCAAGATCCGCTGGTTCCGATGGTGGCCCTATGTGAGACCAAATATGCACAAATGAGTGAAATCATACCCTATCTGAGACCA
>JXSR01S013946.1:27554-37627 GCA_000969725.1 Ophiothrix spiculata | reverse complement strand
TGTATTTGAGGTTGATTGATTAAACAAAACATGTATTTTTTTAATTATAAGGGTGGTCAAAATCACCTGCTATGCAGTGGCTTAAATTTGTTTTGGCCTGTTATTCAAACTCTACCCTAAATTGGGGTTGTTTTGAACAATTTTAGACTTGAAGATCTACTTACTATACAGTGTAAAAAATGTTGACTTACCCTTTGCGACTGACCCAAATTTTGAAAATATAGTGTCGCTCTTTTTTTCTGTTCCAATTTTTCTTTTTGTGAACTTTCACCTATCTCAACAGTGAATTTGGTGACAATAGCATGATATTTGGAATGAGTTTACATCAATATTTACAAAACAAACATATATCTTGAATAGATAAAAACACTGAACACTTATATAATCTATTTTATATTGTTTTTCTTGGTCCAAGAAGATTTGACTAATTGACAATCACTTGTACCATCAAAGGGCAAGTCAGCAATTTTCTGTTAGGCCTCAAGGACACCAAATTTCTTGTATTTGCATAATCTTAGGGTCAGTAAGCATATACAGACCCAGAGAGTTTTGTGAATACTGCATTCCGAATAGGTTTGGTCAAGAGATCCTCAATGGAGGGTTTGACAGGCTATTAAACCCACATTTATATTTTCTGTCCCATCTATTCACCACCATTCAAGAAAAAATCAATGAAAAATGATAAATCTGGATGTGGAAATAGTTCATCTTATGCTTATCCCCGTAAACAAGCACAGTGCATCATTTTGGAAACTAGATAGGTTCTTGTCTTTCTTGGTTCTTAAGTGTACAAATTGTCTGTGGGTGGATGAGTATAGGTTTGAAGGGATGGTATAGATTGAAGGTTTGGATACGATATGAGGGTCTGTCAAGAACCTTGGTGACGGTACACATGTGAATTTCCCTTTGTCTTCCAGTTTTTCCCTGGTCTATCTTTTGTCACTATACCCACCCATCCCCAGCTCACTGGCTACGCTATTTCTGGTATATTCATGGATCGTTTTCGTTTTTTTTATTCTAAATAAGGCTTCAAATAGTGCAAACAACTTTGAGTGCTGTTTCAAAATTGGTTATTGGTGTTATTCTTTGGATGGCTTTTGGAATTTCTCAGTGGGACATACCCTTACCCGGGTCACTATAGTACCCAGACAGAAGTTGTTATACAGAGTGTCCACGAATGATTTATACCCAGCTATCAGATTTTTTTATGGACAAGTGGGTAAGGTTTCGGTCAAATCTTGTTTATTTTTAAGTTAAACATGTCTTTAGGTTTTTTAAATCGGATGTTCCTGTGGAAAGTTATAGAGATTTTTCTAAACAGTGTATATTTTGCGAATTGTAAATTTGTAAGCAGAGGAATTGTTGAACTTAAACAGTCAAAACTGACTGCACTGAAACCCTCTGTTACTTTTCTAAAGTTAAAACATAAAATACAATTTAGGTTTTATTTATTGACTCTGATAGATATAAAGGATGTCCTTGAGAATGAAATGATGATTTTGGTTAAACAGCTTTACAATGACCAGTACAAATAATGTTAGATGTTACGCGTCTAAGGGAAACCCGTAGAAACTTTACATTTGACATTGCTAATGAAAACCAGAAATTTGTAGTTTGGGTGGGTATTATGGGTACCAACTCAGTATTTGTCGACGGAAACCTCAACGCCCCGAAGTATGTTGACATAATCAACAGATCTGTGGTTCCTCAACTTCTCGCCCGCCAATATGGTGTCTTGCTCCATATTTGACTAAGACTATCTAGCTATTTTGTAATAGGCCTAATAGGAATAGAGTAAGAAGTCTCCAAGGTAATGCCTTTTGTAGATCATAGATTATAACAAAACAAAAGAAAAAATATTTGAAATTGGTCATTAAACTTTGCAAACATTTGTAAGTGTGCAAATTACAAGTATTTATTATACCTGCATGATTATTTGTACTGATCAAAACCATGTTTGCCTAGATTTTGTATTACGTCATCGCACAAAGCAATGAAGCATAATATTTTGGTGAAACCTATGGAAAATGTAGAAGACTTATTCACTATTATAGAAAAGCTGTTGGTTTTATGAAAAATTACGATTTAATATTTTTTCTGATTTTTTGAAACCGGGTATAAATCATTTGTGGACACTCTGTATATGTTTTATTTCAGACACGGGTGTACTCACATATAGAGCCGGGTTACTTTTTCACAGAAAATCCTTAGACAAGTTTATCCACTGTACTCGCCTGATGAAGGATAACCTTCACCTAGCATGCCTATAGCTGTCTTGAGAAATGGAGAAAATTGAACTCAGGGCCTGGGGCTTAGGCATAGAACTTCCAAATCTGTGTAAATACATCTGTATTTAATTAAATCTGGAGTGCCATCTTACCATAGAAATAGCAACATTCAGCTTACGAGAAATCCATGATTTTCATGGTTTAATTACTTTACATCAATGATTAATTATATGCTACAGATTCCACAATAATACTGCTTATTCTATAAAAAAATCTCAATGTGTAAATTTTCCACTTATCCAGAGAGTGACTTTTAATTGAAAAGATCCAGAAAGGGTAGGTCCATTGGGCCCATCTTAAAATTTGATTGACCTTCAAAAGTAAAACAATCAAACAGACATGCATACTTTATATCCCAGGGAGGAGAGCACCCACTACCTAAAGTGACAGGAATGTGCCTCCGCGAAATGAAAAGTAGGGCCACCCGGTACAAATGTACGCCCCAAAAGTAGGGGCCATTTGGTACAGGCATGAATGAAAATGGGGGTCATCCAGATTTGACGGTTTTAAGATGGGGGTCATTGAGGTAACAACCTTAGACTCAAATTTCAAATGATCTGTTTTTAACTTAACAACATTTTTAAAAATGCGTTAGAGCACGAAAATTAGGAATATCGGTGTTAAAGTCCCCTAAAAAAATTGACAGATGGTGAATAAGAAAAGGAGGAGTCATTTAAGGAGTTTTAATTTATTTGGCAGGAAGCCAAAATAAAAAGGGGATCACTGGGTACATGCCGATTTAAAAAAAAGTGGGTTTATCCGGCAGCACATCTTGCGTAACAATAATGGAATTATATAACCCCCCTCCCCAAGCATAATATAAAATAAGGGAAACAAAAAACGTGGTGGAGGTAAACTCTAATATAAAGTGACAGGTCATGCCTGCAATGCATGCAATGTACTGAGAGTAGGCCATGCACCCTACAGGGAATTCACCTTACCGATTTTGAAACGTGTGCCTCAAAGGTATGTACTATCATTAACCCTTATACCCTCCTACGTACTACACAGTACTACAGTAAAAAATCAAGAATTAGCCTAATTCCGAATACGTCACAGACGGCGGGTATAAATGGTCAGGAAATTGCTGCCCGGGCAGGCCACGCTCGGTGGCTGGCAAAGCTGAACATTGGATCGGGATAGCGGGGGTCAGGGGTCTGAATTCCAGGGGGAACCAGACATTTTTTATGAGGTATTTGGACTTAGGCTATATTTAAGTGTGTGAGAGTAAGGGATACTTACTCTTCTTGGACCTAGAGTCCACATCCTGCTTTCCTTCCACAGTTTCATGACTGTCAGTTTCAGTTTGCGGTATATATGCATTTGCTTCCTTTTGACCTGAAAATTAAAAAAAAATAATTAACTAGATATAAATGAACTCTATATTGTTACAGTTTGAGTCAATTAAAATTTAATCAAAGCCTGTTATGAAAGAGGAGTGTAAAATATTTGAAAAGTCTGAATTGTTTCATGACGTATTCAGACTTAGACTGTATATAAACATGCGAGAGTAAGGGTTATTGAGCACCATCAATGTGTAGTACGTACGCATCACTTAACCCTTACACTCCTATGTACTACAGAGTACTATTCAGTAGGAGCCTACTCTTCAGTAAGAAATCCAGATATGCAATAATTTGGGGGCTGTTACAGTAGTATAGTGAGTAAGGGTATTTTGGGGGTTAGGGAGTGTAGGTGAGCCTGGCATATGGCGCCTATGATCAAGGGTATTAAATCTGGTAGTGGTAAAGGCATCTATTTGCAGTGACATTTGAGGATTGGTGAGTGAGAAACTGACCCACGATTAATCGCGACTTTTCATAGTGGCGTAACGAAGATAAATCTATCACCAAGACGACGTTTGGTTTTGCCGACAATCAGATATTGAAAGCTATGAATAATAAAAACCAAAGTTTTCCTTAATTTTGGTCACAAACATCACGAAATAGTTGCCCAAAAGTATTCGGAGCGATATTTGCTTCCACTCAAATAAATTGTATATTGAATATCGTGATATTTGTTGAGCGCATGTCAATTCCTCTTATCTTTTAAGAGTGAATAAATCAGGGCTATTCATATAGTGATGTAACAAAGATGTTCCCCAAATCTATCCCTCAGAAAAGAACAACAGCAATGGCCTCAGCATCTAATTCACTGCCTCTAAACTTTAATTGTCTTTACGCCCAACCCTCTTAATATCTTCCACTTTCTCCCACCCATCCTCATACAGTTATTTGATCTCCTTTTTAATGATTTTCTTGTTTAAAATCAAATTTGATATTTCTAATTTCACAGGAAAATATCTGCGACCGCGCCTTGCGTCACATACTGCATCTTGCAGCGTGCGCCTCCTCCGCCATATTTTGTTCCACATTATGCAGACTTTCTCCCTCGATCATCACTCTGATTGAAAAAACGGTGCATATTTTTATAGTAATTTAAAACATTTTTGAAACACTTAAATTACAACCATGCCGTTTCAACTTCATTTAATTTATTCAAACTTTGCCTTCACGCATAATACTTATGCAACGTTACCATGACATACTGCTGGGCGAAACATTAGTGCTAGGCTAAACAAGACGCTAATACACCGCCGATAACGATATCGGCATAGAAGATGCTGACCTGTGCAGGGCACAAAATTTGCAAATGGGGATATTCGAGAATGATAGCGGGTAAGTCTATAAAAATATTTGGACACCATTAAAGTATAGGTCCGTAAAAATTTCTCTAGGCCTAAAAGACGGTAAACGCTGTTCCAAAAACGCACCATTAATTCACATCACAGTACAAAACTCACATATGTGACCCGTCATATCGAAAGGTACCTTAAGGTCGGCAAAATTAAAATTGATGTTTTAGTCTCATCTGAAAGATTATATTTTAAGCTTTAAAATGACACCTTGCTTTTGGTTATTGGATGTTCTATTACAAAGTTACATCCAAATTGGTAAAAGGTATCGGGCTGATTCCGAAAACTAAAGATCTGAGAAAATCAAGTTTAAATTTTCTATACTGGTTAAACGTGAATGGAGAAAGGATTTTTATCTCGGTTTTTAAAACATTTGTCTTATGTTTTGGATGTTGGAACCTGATTAGTATGATAGAATACACTTCAAAGGTAACGTTTCTGATGAAATTAGAAATTCGACCTTGGACGTGATTTTTGACTATGCTCAGCTTTAATGGCCTGTATCTCGTAATTTACTATGCCGGTATTAAGGTACCTTTCGATATGACGGGTCACATATTATTCCTAAAACGACGTCCAATAGCCAAAATCCCCATACTTTTTGACGTGTTTCTTAAAGCAGTTGCGGAGCTCATCTGTATAGGAGTGTGTCCCACGGACCAAAAAATAATACTTTAGCGCGTGCGGTGACACCATCATTTCAATTTTTTTCTCAAAAAACAGCTCTCAAACGCGTCCAATACATGTATGAACTGCTGAAATCAATACTTTAATAATTATAATCAATCTTTATGGACAGTCGATTATTTTGGTTATAGACCGTCCCATGATTGCACAATTTCATGACAAACCTATTCGGCAAAATTTGCTTACCAAGGCCGATTTAGAAAAAGGTTCACCGATTATGCGTTTTGCCCCGTTACGCATATTGGCCGTTCCGGCGGTGTGTTAGCGCCAAGAATTAGCCTTAAGTCTAAATATGTCACAGACGGCAGATATAAATGGTCAGGAAATTACTGCTGAGGCAGGCCTCGCTCCGAGGCTTGGCATAGCTGGACATTGGATCGGGATAGCGGGGGTCAGGGGTTTGAATCCCACGAGGAACTGGGGGGGACCAGTAAATTTTTTATGACGTATTCTGACTTGGGAATGTATTTAAGCATGCGAGAGTAAGGAATACTTACTCTTCTTGGACCTAGAGTCCACATCCTGCTTTCCTTCCACAGTTTCATGACTGTCAGTTTCATTTTCAGTTTCAGTTTGTGGTATAGATGCATTTGCTTCCTTTTGACCTGAAAATAAAAAAACCAATAATTAACTATTTAAATGAACTCTATCGTTACAGTTTGAGTCAATTAAAGTTTAATCAAAGCCTGTTGTGAAAGAGGAGTGTAAAATATTTGAAAGTCTGAATTTTTTTATGACGTATTTGGACTTAGATGCATTTGCTTCCTTTTGATCTGAAAATAAAAAACAATGATTAACTATATATGCATGAACTCTATCCTTACAGTTTGAGTTAAATAAATTTTAATCACAATCACCAAACCATTCTTTCAAATGTGCTTGCATTTTTCAGAAAGGTGAGAAAATGTGTCATATATTTTCTAATTACTGTCGGGGCCACGACAGTAATTACAACACAGTAGTCAATGGGAATTTTCAAAATGCTGAAAAGCTTGTAACTTGAAAACAAATGCTCGGATCAAGTGAAATTTTCAGAATACATTAATGTTCTACTTTTCTTTTTATTTATAGCTAGAAAAGAAGTGAGGTTTATGTCACATCAAATTCATGAATTGCACCTTAATTAAATTTAGAGTGCACAATTAAAAAGGCAAACAAATTTTTGAAAAAACAATGACATTTTAATTGTTATTTTTTGATTGTGGTTGCTGGTAAAACTTGCATTAATTAGTGTGCATTTTTGTACAATATAACAGTGTAATGATTTGAATACGAATTGAGTAATGTTTTAGATGAAGATAAATATTGCTTTTCTCATTAAATTCGAAAAATTTGTATAAAGTAGGGCTGTGAATAAACAATAAATATTTGCTTTTAGCCTACTTTCTGTGTTTTAGGTAGCAATTTTTTTCAAACCTGCATATCTCTGAAATGCAAAGAGATATGTTATTACCTCTAATGATGCTATTTTCCTTGTTTTATTTGAGATACTAATCATACAACCACTTTAATTTGAAATTCAAATATATGTCTGAAAGACTTTTAAGCTGTCAGACCTTACAGATCAGGGCATTTAATCATTATCATATAATAACATATCAAAGCAATAGAGATGCAAAATTATGTGATCACTTTTTATTGTTACAGCTAAAATAAAACCACATAGTGCACAAACCATGATGTTCAAAGAGACCTACATCACTCTATGCGGCAAAATACACAGCACAATAGAGGTCACGGGTCACATGGGGATCCAATTTAGTGGGTCCCAAAAAGGTGATCCGATAATGAAGGTAGATGATTATTAACTTTGGTATGTGACCTCTGACTTTGGTATTTGACCTCTGACCTCATCAAATGAAGGTTCCCATGTTGCATCTTTCTGGACAGAGCCTGAAATTTAGAATCTTGTGGGCAGCATCTACCCATATCCTTTCTCAATGTAGATGGCCCCTCAGCAAACTATATTCTGCTTTTGTGGTGCAGGCTGATCTAGCTTCCAGATCCACTTTAATTTCCACAATGTTTATACAACATCATATCATGTTCCTCAACTTTTTGATATCTAACTTTGAAATGCCCCAAAATGCAGAATTAAAATGTGACTTTCTGGTTGACATTTAATGGGTTTACTTGAAAAATCATCAAAAACATGTAGCAAAATTTCAATGCTAATTAGCTCACTTACCTTCATCAATGCTCATTAAATGATTGCCCACTCTAACCACCTCTTGAATAGCCAGGGGAGCTTGGTAGATGGACTGATTGACTTCTGCAGAATGTCCCATATGCTTGTAAAAGAGATCTCTCTCTCCTTCTGGTAGCTCTAATGCTGCATAAAGGGTACTGACTCTGTGTCTATTCTTGGTAGCCGTCAACAATTTCTTCTCTTTCACTCCAACTCGATCGCAAACACTGGACAGGGAATGCCAACCGGTGATATGGAAATCTGACATTTGACGAGTGCTTGCAAATATGTAGGTATTCTCTTTCTTTATACCAGCGGTTGCCCTTACTTCCTCCGAACATAACACCCTCATCGCAGGCACTGTGTCTTTTGGGAAGAGAACCGGCACTAGGTGATTGTTCCCTTTCCCAGTCTGGTATGTTATTTTTATTGTGTTCAGCAGATGTTTGTGCAGAGGATCATCGAATTGCTCCGCCTTATTCCTGTCAATCCATTCACCCTTTTCAGCTTCTTCCCACTCTGCTAACCTCAGTCTGGCAGGCTCGCCGCCACGTCTGGCGTTGAATAGCGTCAACCTTGATACTGTTATATCTCTCAATTCTGAAAAGTTACGTGCATCCCACAATATGAAATTATCAGTTGTCATTGCTTCTACTCTTGCCAGTGTGTGGTTTCTCAGTGCTTGAATGTCCTCTTCCAAAGGCAAGGTTTTGGGCTTTCTCAGCGTTTTTTGACGCTTTGTCATGATAGTGTATGAAGCGTCACCGAATACAAAGTCATGGTTCAGTTCTAATACCAACAAGAAGTTGTCAACCTCTTGTAATTTCTGTTGCATTACTTCCCCATTCTCCTGTTCCATCAAATGTTTTGCTTTCAGTACTTTACCTGCTTTTTTAAGCAGGTAATATAATGCCATTTTCAGGCCTGATTTGATTTCATCTTTGTCATTACTGGTATTGTCATTGATTGCTGCTGATAGCACATCAAAGTTCTTCCTATTAAACATATCTTCACTACTTCCAACTGGGTTTTCAATATTGTGCATGTCAGCTTGTTCTTTAAATGATTGGTACAGAGAAGATAGCCTCCTCATGTCACTCATCACAGACCTACGCACTTCTGTGATTTTATCCTGTTTTCGTCGTTGTTTTGTCCACAGTTTTTTCCCCAGTTGGATAATAAGTGGGTCTGTTCTACACAGGTGTCCAATATCATCCTCTTTGAATTTGCTTAGAATCACTCTGCTGAAATCTGACAGATGGTCACTATTCTGACTATCACAACTCAATAGAGAAACTGGTATAGCACTTGGCACAACTAAAGAATCACCATTGCATGTATTTTTGTGTCGTTTGTAAAACCTCTTCGAAAAGAACCCTTCACACAACCCACAAATAACCAGTTCGTCATCAGAACATTTTGTCTTCCGTTCCCTTTGATATAGAGGGTTGGGTTTTTTCAGTTCCTCTCTATTTGCTTCCATTATACCCTCTTTTTTCATCTTTGCAAGAGCTTGGTCCCTCTCCTTTTTGGGTAGTTTTAGTGCAATTTTCACCCTTTCTATGTCACAGTGTTTTACCAATATGTGTCTTGACAGTTTTTCACCACAGTATTTCTTGCAAAAAATACACATTCTGCTGGGTTTGTTATACTTCTTTGTTGAAGAGTCACTGCTTCCACATCCGTGGTTACATTCTTGTTCTTGATCTTCAATCACTTGGCCACCCTTTTTACCTGGCTTGACACTGGCAGGTCCAACTGATTTTGGTTCAAGTGGTTTACCTTCATTGTTGCCACCTTCAAACAGATCAATCTCTTGTTCCACCTCTTTACTAGTCTTGTTACAACCTTCATATTGATCAATCTCCTGTTCTACCTTTGTTATTAAATTGCTTACATTATCTAAGTCTTTATCTTCTGCAATTATTGAAGAAATTTCAACAGTGCCATGCACTTGCTTATCTAGTTCCATAACATCTATATTCATATCTAATACTCCATGCTCATTCAGAAATGCATTCACTAGGTCAAGGTCATTTGCTGTGTTACTTTCTTCTTTCTTTTGTTCCACCTCTTCACTAGTCTTGTTGCAGCATTTATCTTGTTCAATCTCTTGCTCAACCTGATTGATCACTAGGTCAAGGTCATTTGCTGTGTTACTTTCTTCTTTCTTTTGTTCCACCTCTTCACTAGTCTTGTTGCAGCATTTATCTTG
>JXSR01S013945.1:31834-43224 GCA_000969725.1 Ophiothrix spiculata | reverse complement strand
TGGATTCAGTTGGGACAATATCCTTACTACATATAAGTCAAAAACAAAACAGAAACTGTACTTTCCAACCAATTTTCATTTCAAATTCTGTTTATGCAAAATCGTCGTTGCGACTTTCCGCTTGTTTCCTGAAAGGTCTCATTTGTTCTACATCAAGATGAAGATTCTAATAACGCCGGTCTAAAATCCAGGCAACGACATAACCGATCACAAGCTCGGCACATACACGCAATAAAAAAGTCTGTCGGTTTTTATGAAATTTCTAGTGGTCACTTGAGTATCAAAGAACAACAACATTTTCCATGGAGGCAGCGACCACACTACAACAACATTGGTCAATTTGTAATCCCAGAGCATCATTTTGTAGTGTCCTAGGATTACTTTGTCACGTCAGTGTATCTATATCGGTTGTCAACCGAGAATTAAAACAGTGATTTTACCGTCCTTTAGAAAGAATTACATTGTTGTGTCGTCTTGGTTTTAACGACAACATCAACAACTCAAATTCTCAATATGTCATTAAAGCTACGGTCACAATGTTCTTACAAATCTTTTAAGAATAAGGTTCGTACGGCGTTTATACGGCGTTCGCAAGAATTGGTATGTTTTTGTACAAATATCTCAGATATGTTCATATTTTTGAAATTTCCTTTTCAGGGAAATGTTATTAGATGTATTTCCTCTTGACGATAATGAGCTTTGTTTTAAAAATAGATCAAAAATTTCACTTACGACTTTTGTTAACCATCCACACCAAACCCCAATCTTAAAGGAGCTTGGTCCGATTTTTCCAAAAAAATTCAAAAATTGGTTTCTAAAAAAGCTGAATCGGTCAAATCTTTTTAATTTTATAGCCATTTTTGTGTTTTGGAGCTGCTATTCGCTACTGTGTAAAATTAATTATGGTTACCATAATTAGACACATTTTCACATATATCTCCAAAACGGAACATAACTAAGCTGAGATATTTCACAAATATGACTCATATTTTGGTACCAAAATCTCGAAAAGATTGAAAAAAGTTAAACCAATCGGACCATGCTCCTTAACTTATACACGTCAGCATATTGAATCTTGGAGAAACGTCACATTAAGGGAGTTTTAAAATGAACAAAACTTTTACTCTGACTATCAGTTGCTTAAAAAAATAAAAAGGACAGATTCAAGTCTTTACTGTACGCTGCAAACATGTAGCAAGCGCTTGAAGATAATTTGAGCACATTTTGGCCGTTCTGTCTGTTTTCGTTTACAATTCAGAACTATGAACACCCAAAAATGCCTTCCCGGTCTTCTTTTGAGCTTTATTTTATCATTTACCTATCATAGATGAGAAAGAAGAGAGAAGTATTACCTCGCATCGAGAATTATCTGGTCACTCGGGAACAAGTATAGTTATCTATGAATGATGTGTAAGAACGTATTGTTCAAATTAACCCTTTGGGTTAAAGATGACATTTTCTTTGTAACCGTCTGGTAGGTACTCATGAATCTGCAGCGGCGTGACTTGATTTATAAAATTATAAAATTGTTGAGTTCTAATTCCTTCTCATCTTCCTATACTATATTTCGTTTCTTTGAACGCAAACTGTCTTGTTTTTGCTGGGGTCTCATGACAAACAGTACCGTACTTAACTAACAGTTTTTTCCTTCCAAAAATTCTTTTTTTTTTTACAGAAAAGAAGTGTACTATTATAAGTTATTTATATCATATCCATTCAACATGTGCATTTGCCGACGATTTCAAACCTTAGAACACTACATTTAAAAGACCAGGGGCCCGTTTCATAAACGTACGCTTGATTCAATCAAACATACGCTTGATTCAAATCTTTATGAAACGGGCCCCAGATATGTTTTAGAGTCATAAGGTACAAGTATACATTTGAAGTTGACCATTATCTCTAATGGTCTTTGTATTGGAAAGGAACCATGGACATGGACAGTTCTTGTCCAAGTGATCGGTTTGGTGGGAGAGGATCTAAAGATTGAGCATTTATTTGCTTGTACGCTCAAAGACAGAACTAGAGAAGCAAGGTACAGAACTAGAATGATCTAGTCACACTTTTGGTCTCCACATAAATGCAGCTATAACTCATGTCATGGTTCATGGAAGCAATGAACAATATTCTCCCATGGTGGAAATGTAATCAACCAGGTGGACCACTTCAATTACTGATGTTATAGACGGTGATTCTACGCCAGAGATTTGCACCAGGCTATATCAATTTCAAGAAATGCTGCCCACCAAGTACTTGGAAGTTGGTAGGCAAGAGATGAGCTTGACCCTAAAGAAAGAGTTGGCGAAGTCCTTAGTGTGGAGTTTAGCCCTCTGTGATGCAGAAGGTAAAAAACAGAGTGACGTGAAAAAACTTCAAGTCATTTGAGCTACGGGTCTGGTGCTAGAAAAACCAATGCATGAATTCAATAAAGAGTTGGAGTCCCTGAAGACGATGGTCTGTAGCGTGCACATGCTATAGCTTTCCCCGAATGACACCATGGGAGAGTGATGTTTTAAATACGTGCATAGCGCGCAAAAAAATCAGTAAACATACTAATTTCTGTCAGCAAATTTTGTAGAATATTAACAATCGCACGAAACGCGTGAAATTTTAAAACGAATTTGCTACTTGCAGCTAAAATGAAGATAAAATCTTGATAATGCGCGAAGTTTTTAACATTTTACGTCTGAATATCTACAAAGTGGAAACTTAAACATGAGTGTTGATAATTTCGTCAGTGACTGAAAGTTGTGAGAACCTCCCCGCTATATGTCTTCATTAATTGGTGCTACCATGCAGTGAATACATAAAAATGCTATTTTTTACTAAGTTTCTCTCCTAACGTTGGTTTTGGCGGTTTCCAGTTGCTTTCAATCTAAGATCTTCAAACGATAAGGCCCAAATATTTGCGGGTAAAAATAGTCTATGAAAAAGTAAAGGATTTTGTGACATGCAGAAAATTCGCTAATTTCTGCTAATAATCGTCAAAATGGCAAATTTCTACTGAAAATTAACATAATATCTGAAAATTAGCACGAAGCGCTCTAACTTTTTTGATTTTCACATTTCAATTCCTTGAGAAATGTCACATTTGTTTTGAATACCGGTATGTGATCATTTATGTCCTTGCTTAAAGGTTTATGCTGATTTTTGTTTTATAATTTAAACATTTTTGTCAGTTTGGACATTTTTTCATGAAGAACTAAACCATTTTGTGTTGTAAAAATATTAAATTGCAATGTTCTAAAACAGCCAAAGAATAATTATTAAATAGTAGAAGGCTCATTCCAGTGGAAACTGAACCTTTTTTTTTTATTTCAAAAAAACCCACAAAAACCTGCAGTTTTCCTTCAGCAAAGTCTCATTTTTTGAACGAACTAAATTCTTTATTGTGTTGCAGCGTATGGATCTCAATCAGAATGATCTCGAACCTGAAAAAGTATCCAACGAAGCTAATTCTGAAGATGCTCTTCTCTAATGTAAGTTTTCATCACTGAACTCCATGCATCTTCATTTTTGATATCTTCAAGATTTCATGGGTTGTCCATGGGATGCATCGGGCGACGACCAAAAAGCAGTGATATGATTACATTTTATACATGTAAGGTTGAACTTGGTTGCCAAGCCTTCGGTTATCCCTTCTGTGATGACAAGTCGGCCTTTCGAGCATTTGGAGCATATACATGCCCGGAATATGCCTCCCTGCAATTCCTTGAGATAAGCATCGTTTCCTAATTTTTCACTGGAAGGGTTTTCTTCTGCTACTTGGTACTGAAGCTGAAAGAACAGAAATGGTAAATTACTCGGTATTTGTATTTTAGAATTCCACAATTTATTGGAGGCCGATCATCGTTCTCTATATAATAAAACATTTACAATACGATTTATATCGCGACACCAGTGGAACATTGTGCAGGGCATACTACACCTGCGATTACTTGCGATAATTGCAGAATGCTGTCTTTATATATAAGCAGGCGCGTAGCCAGCATTGTCAGTCCGAGGGGGCAAACGTCAGGATCGTCCCTAAAACATCGGTGTCGTCCCCTATCTATATTTGATTTTTCATTACATTATCTTTAGGTCTTTCAATGATACTATTATGAAAATGTTTAACATTTTCACAATTTTCTCACTGCCTTTGGACCCTATTCTTTTTTGAGCAAAAATGGTCGGAGGAAAATTATGATATTTTCCCAGATATTTTGTAACGCGCGTAGCGAAAACAAAACCTGTCCAATCGGCTAATTTCAGCTACAAATTGTTAAAATATACCGGGGGTACTCACATAAGGTATACAGGGATGCGCCGCTGAAATGGGTTAGTTTTTCACAAAAGATCACTAAACATGGGTCCCATTTTTATCACCAAAAACACTAGACATGGGTTACATTTTCAATAACAACGTTTTTTGAGCTGACATTGCGAGCCCAGAAAATTTTGAAAAATCAGCCTATTTGACGTTTAGAGCCGTGATTTTTGTTTTGTTATTAATAAATATTGAGGAAACTGAGAAGCAAAAATTAAACATAACACTATGCCTATATGTTTATATATAAACAAGCTTACCTTTCTACTATCTACATTGGTAGGCCTATTGGTGTCAACCTTGCTTTTGTCAATGTTGTGAATTCGGGCAAGTGCCTCTTTGGTCCATTTCGCCTTCCTGGATGTTGAGCGTGGCATCCTGAAAAATGTGCAAAGAAAAAAAATGTGTTGTCAATTTCCGGGCATTTTTCGTTATTGTTGTTGGGGTTGTTGTTTCTTCTTCTTGTCCTTCACCTTCGGTGTTGGCCATTAGTTAGATGACCCATAACTTTTAGTTGGCGAGTTACAGGGTAAAATTCTTTCAAAAAATGAAAGGTTGACTGGTACCAACCTTAAGACTCGCGGTGTCTACGATGACTTCATGAAATATTTGTATTATCAATCGAGAAAAAAAGATTCTCAAAGAACATTTTCTTTATCTACACCTCAAACGCAAATTTCGCGTTATTGTTTGTTTGTTTTTCTTTTTTTTTTTGGTAAAGATTTTTTTTCAATGAGTATTTAACCTTGCATAGCAGGAAATTTCTGCAGATTACACCAATAACTACCAATTTAAGGAAAGCTTGGAATCTGTCAAGTCACTTGGCAATTTCGTGTACACTGCATTTTGAAGATCAACAATTTCGTAAAAATGTCAAATTTAGATCAATTTCATCCAAAAATGTACATCGAATTTTACCACCTTCTAGACCGAACAACCGCGTTTAATAATTCCCTAATTGATCTCCTATTTTCAAGTCAAGTAAATTATTAAATTTTCTTGTCTATTTCGTTTTATAACAGATTTTCACCTGTTGACACTACATTTTGAGAGCCGGTAGCTGCAGGTACGTTACGTTCACAATTTTGAGTGCCCCACCCCGGTAAGGGGGGGGGGGGCTTATATTATTTTTCGAGTTCCCTATGCCACGAAAGATTCATCTTGTATCATTTACGGAAATTTGTTTTTAATTTAGAAAATGTAACACTATAAAAAAAATGTGAAAAAATATCATTTCATCGGCTGTTTTTTTACTCAAGGGGATTTATAGAAAGCCGTAAAATAACGGACAATTTTACAGAAAGCCGGAAAAACACGGACAATGTCTCGGAAATTATGTGATTTTACAGGGGTTTTATCATAATGTACGTCCCTTTCTGCATAACACATTTTCCCAATTAACGGTAATAAGAATACGAAGTCTGTCCAATTACACCTTTTTCAGTATGCATTTTAACAGGAAAATTATTTCGACCTGCTTGATTGGAAAATATAAACCATATTCTTGAAATATGCAGGCCTATATAATTTACGTAAAATAGCGGACATTTGACGGGCCACATCGTACAGTACGTGTTTTCTTCTTTTCTGAAAGATCGTAAAAATTACGTTATTAAGGCGACGAATAAAAAAACATGTTTTACGGACCCGAGCGACACTATATTTGCGTTTTGGAAGATTTGTTTTAGCTTTGTCAACTTGAAATCTTGTAAAATCAGCCGTTTTTTGGCCAAATTTTGGCTATACAAAATTTTTTTACCTTTCTCCCATTTTTTCGTTTTTGGGGTTATTTTGGGAAAAAATTGAGAAAAAAAAAATCACCCGTCCGACCGACTCTACTTGAAAGGCCCACCCATCAGGCGTAAAACATTTTATTCGTCGCTTTAAACCTGTAAATTTTACCGTAAAATTTTCGCCTGTTCTATATTGCCAATATTTTACCGCAATATATTATAGGCCAATGATATATATTTCTTTTCATCAAAATAATTTTGCTGTAAAAATGTTTCCACGTCACAGATTATAAGTTACGGATATTCTTTACAGTAGGCTACAACCAAAGAAATTATAATTTGCAAGAGTGTATACTTACGTGTTATCCGCAGGAATTTTCCGTAACAAAGCGCGACATATAGTTTATCTCAGAGTACCTTTTCCCCCGTTCGCGGGTTTTTTCTTGCCAACGCTTGTTGTTAAGCACTTCTGCGTACGGATGCACTTACTTACGCACGTATTTGCAGTGCGTGATTTGTTGAATTTGATTGTTTACGCTCACGCTGTTGGCGCACGCGTTAAGAGTGGCGTACAAGGCACGATCTGAAAGGAAAAACAACTCTGAGAAAGAGTATACAGCTCCCCTCTTCCAAAGTATTGTAAAGTTTATTCCAAAAACATACGTGCATGTAAGAAAAGCGTGTGCGTAACACATCGCGTAACTGAACGCAGCGCAAGTGCAGCAGACGCAGTGCGTCTTACGCATCACTATCTATGGCGCGCGCGTGAGTTGGATTACTTTGGCACATGGATCAAGTAATGCCTCACAATTTCCACCTAAATTACTCCCCCAGAATAGAATTACAAAAATAATCCACGGGGGGAGGGGTGGGGGTGGTCAGCTAAATTCATTGAAAAATGGCTGTAGTTTACCAAAGAACAATATATCAGGAAAAATATTAAAGTCCGTATGTTCAAAGGAGGTTTGTTGTTGTTGTTTCAGATTTCGTATGTGGGTGTGGAGTGTGTTTGGGGCGTGGGTGTATTTTGTTTTGTTTTGTCTTACAATTTGCTAAATTTTATGTTTTTCTCCATTTTGTACAACTTTAGAAAATTTAAAAACAACGTAGGTTTAATGAGATATACATGTATGCCTAACAAAGATTCTAAAAGATTTGAGAACAATAAGAACTTTCCAAGTAATTATCATGATTGTGATGCGCGACAACGTGTCAGATTCATATAACGAAAGTATAATAATATTTTAATGGCTCACACCGAAAGGGGGACTTTGCAGATGATATCAATTTTTATTTTATCATTTCATTTGTTACAGCATGATCTAAGCTTTAAAATGACACCATACTTGTTGAAATTGTTCAAGGCGATCAAATTTTACAACAGAAAATCTGCTGGAAATTCTTATTATTTTCTTTATTTTTTGCTGCCTATTTTAGCCATTTTCTTGAAAAATGTTCTGTGGCAAAGTCTCCCTTTTCGTGGTGAGTTATCAAACTTTCATTTCAGTGTTTTCATTCAATTTTCAAAAAGTATAATCTATGTAACATGACGGTAACATTAATGTAATAAATGAAATAAATGTAATAAATGAAATAAATGTAATAACTGAAATTACTGATATAGACATTGTATCGAGTAACTTCACAAACAGCCGAAAGTGTTTCGAAACACTGCTTCAACTGCTCAGCGTACTTGCTTAAATGGGTTATATCAATATCAGAATTTATATCAATAGCTTGAGATAATTACTATAAATATGATAAAATATTATGATTTTGATTTTTATTTGATATATCGATGAAAATTTGAGATATATATTGCAGCGTATCTGGTATTTATTTTAAATCTTTGTGATGATTTCCACATCCATGTAATGCTTTTTCGTTTTATTTTATTTTTGCCATATCTTAAAACATATACCAAAAATCTGGCAATTGTTCTTTAGATAAACATGCATGATTCAATTTTATGTATGAAACAAGTATGTACAAACGTGTCTAATTATGGTAACTATAAAAGCATATACACAGCAACTGTAAAATACAAAAAAAAAAACCATCAAAAATCAAAACGGCTGAGCTGATCAAACTAAAATTTGAAAATGAAAGTAAATTTTCATATGATAGTGAGAACTTAAGTTTTTAAAAATCGTACCATGTACCTTTAAAAGTTCTTTTCATGGACTATAGAATGACACCCTTACATATTTTCTAACTATCCGGTATAGGAGGAAAACTTACGAGCATATGCAACAATTGTAAGGATTTTGCAATTTCATATCAAAAGACATACTGTATAATAAAAGCATACCGCACATGTAGAACTAAGACGACTTGTTGGCCATCAAAGTCCAATAAAAACACTGACCAATTTAAAGTCTCTTGACAATAAAGCTTAGAGCTAGAAGAATATGAAAGTGGTTGACCTGGGGAGGTTTGAGGAATTAAGGCGTCAAAAATTTGATTTTCAATCAGTTTGTAATTTGTCTTGTTTATACGTCTGCTTTTATTCTTCAATTACGTGGTATATGAATTTTAAATTTTGAAGTTCTACCGCGTCCTTGTCTCAACGCAAATACAAGTGAGGTCTATACAACAAATAGCGATGATAGTATACAAATATTGAATGACTGAGAGTGCAATAGTACAAAATATAGCATGAGGTCAAATTTGGACTTTTCTATGGATCAGTCCAAATTTGACCGAATGATATATTTTGTATTATATACCTCATATATAGATTCCAGTTCTCTGATTGGTTAAAAGTGAGGGCCTTGATTGAACTAGGCCCTATAAATTTACTATGCCCGGGGCATAGCATTCATTATATACTACTTAAATAAATTTAAGAGAGTTGATTGGTTTGAACGCGATCACATGATTTCAAATAGTTTGAACCACCTTGAGAAAAGCCGTAAATAGTTCTTTTTGAAGAAGACTATTTACGGCTGTAACGAACTATTTACGGGTCTGAAAAGACTATTTACGGCTGAAGTCATCAAAATCCGATGTGCGCAAGCGTTCTTAGCGCTAGCCAGTGGATACGTTTTGTGATTTGTGAACATGAATAATAACATTTTAAAATGGGCAAGTAAAAATCACATTATGAAATTCATTTAAGCAGTATATAAAACAAATATATACTGACTTTTTCAGATCTCTGGATTAAAACTATGGTCCTTCAGTGACTAAAATTATGCTATTTTACTTCGGGGCTGCGCCCCTCAGTAAAATAGCAATTTAGTCACTTCAGGCCCATAGTTTTAACCAGAGATCTTCAAGTCAGTATATATTTGTATACTATGCCCGCTCAATGTATTTTGCGTCATGTAACTCGAGCTTTACGCGCGCGACTGTAAGCATTCATGGTCAAACACTTGCTGCGGTGCGTGAGCTAGTTATCTTGGGCGCATTTAACAGACGCGGTCAGCACTGAAAGGACAAACAAATATCGTAAATTATTATCGAGCGCTTGGAGTGCTAAAATGGCTCTTTTAACCAACCAATGGACAAAAATCTATATATTCGGTAAATAAAACGAATATTGACTGCTTTTTGTTCGGGTTATGGTTAAAATTATTTCCCCTCGGTGATCTCAAAACCATGAATATGCCCTCAGCTTCGCTTCAGGCATATTCATGGTTTTGAGATCACCTCGGGAAAAAAATTTAAACCATGCCCCTCAAAGCAGTCAATATTTGTATACTATTGCACGTGCATAGGCATTCAATATTTGTTTTATATCATGATATCACCAGGTTTGTTTTATGCCGTGCAATGGAAACTAGTTTTTGCACGGCTTAAATCACTGCAATCATGATATAAATTGATATTACAAACATACAATTTGTTTGAACTATTTTTCCTTTACTGCAACATGCATCACGATGAGCTATGATGCGTAATGGAAGTAAAACATATCACTTTTAACTCTAACAAGAAGTCATTTATAAATCATTGTTTCAACTAAAGTTTGCGGATGTATTCTTATCTCGATCAACTTCATTTCAGCTCATGTTGTATTATACCTGTCATGTCATATCTGCTTTATGTAAAGGTTCGTCCTACATTTGGAGTTATCTTGGAGGGATTTTAAGATGTTGATCATTTGGCTGGTCTCTTGAAAAGTTTATTCAAAAAACACTTGAGAGAGAAGAGGCACTGCCACTCGTCTCAGCCATCATGTTCCTGAATTGCCCTTTGGTCTGATTTTGTAGTACAGTGTCCCAGATAAATAATGTCGTGATTGCTGATCATACTTATACCTAAAAACAGAAATATGACAATAATCTTTATGGTGCCAGTTGTACACATTTTCAAACATTTGTGTTTAGTACCTTGCAGCAGCTCGGATTTATTTCAAAACTATTTTCCATTTTTGTTTTTTATAAAAATAATTCTCAAAATAGCAATTTGACAACTATGATTAACAAAGCAAATGTTTTTTTAACGCGATCTGTGGCCTACAAGTATCTTTGAATGTTTAGAACACAATATACAAGTATCATGTGATTTCCTTTGTTTCTTACAACATATAAAAACAAAGACCACTTTCACTGACCTTTCTCTTTTCTACATTATTCAATAGAATTCTGAATGATGTAATTTTTACAATTTCCGGCTCTGACACGATTTTTCTTGCGCTACTAAAACATGCAATTTGTTTTCTCAAATTTCAACTGAATATGACGTTACGACCAACTCGCGGAGGTGGCTATAATATGGCCTCAATGTATGTATCCTCTATTATATAAACATGATAAATCTCGAAGTATGCAGTAAGCAGCTTATTTAACATGTATAAAAGGACATGACCATACGGGAAATAAATTAATCCGTATTTTCCGAATCATAACAAAGTACCCAAACTTGCTGAATATTCAAATAAATTTATGATCGAGGTTTGTCCATGTGGTAGAAACAAAATTAGCCAAAACCATATAAAAGTTTACAATGTTGTAGAATACAAGGGATATTATATGGATCTATTACACAGTCTGATTGCTTGCTGCATACTTTTAAGTTATAGAGCTATTATAGACCTACTAGTCATGCTAGTAGTTAGGTCCCTTAACGAAAAAGTCGTTACAGAAATGACAAATCTTCCATTTTTGGCACAGATGTTCATTTCACCATGCGATTTTCGAAACAAACTGGCTCCAAAAAAATCGAGCTATTTTTGGGTCAAAAAATCAATGTTTTGGTAAAAAAAAAAGTGATTTTTGCTATTTTCGACATATCAGTACACAAAATTAACTTCTTTCTATAAAAATTTACGTTAAAATTATTGAATACTTCTGTAAAAAGTTACAGCTTAAATAAGTTGACATAAAACAGTAAAATCAATA
>JXSR01S013945.1:8731-21910 GCA_000969725.1 Ophiothrix spiculata | reverse complement strand
GGTCCCTTATTGAGTTCTATGAGTTTTTCAAAATGATTAGTACTCAGAATAAATAAAGAATCAATACAGGGTGTCTCAGAAAAAACAACCTTACAATCTTTGCGTGTAATTTTCTTGGGTAACTTGTCTAGTCTTAAAAATATTGGTCGAAATAAAGAGAGTGCGGTGAGAAAAACTTGTTTAGAGTACTCTAAATTTATATATTATTCCTAGGGCTTACTAATTTTTGATGATTTTTGCTGACATATTTTGCAACAAACGCCTAACTCATTTTCTTTTCGATTTCTTAAAACGTCCCGTTTTTCTGAAGTCCTTTCAACAAGTTCAACGAACGTATATTTACAAAACATTGAATTCGCTTTTCTTTACTGTCATACAGTTTTCTGAATCTCTGAATGTTTTACATTTTTTCATGAAATGACATGCTGAAAACTCATTTAACCCAACTTTCAATACAGAACTTTCCAATTTTATTCAGTTTCAAAACTGAAATTGTATAAATAAATAAAAATAAATAAATATATTGAATGTTGGAAATTCATATACAGTTAAAAGTTTTATCAGCTGAGTTTTATCCAGTTCCAAAACTGCAATGTATACATCCAGCTTGTCGCATTATGAACAAAAGTAAAACATTCAGAAAAGTCTATGACAGTATACATGCATAGGACTAATCCTCTTCTAAAGATCGACTTGTTCCCAGGTGTGATTAAGACACGTGTAAAATTGCTTGTATAAATACATGACATGTGAGTAAAAAAGCACTAGCATATATCTTGATTGAAAGTTTCTCTTACCATCATCGAGATTAAAGTTGACTCCTCCACAGTGATTAGGTCTCATGGACGGACAAACTCCAATCGGGGCACGTTGACCGAGACACACATCAGCTATCAGCAAGAAAACAACAGACAACATCGTCATATAGATTCCATCCATCTTGGTAAATATTCCGTAAAAATTATATGCCGATGAAGAAAATATAGACTTGCATCTGTTCCAACAACTTCACATCCACCCGATATGGATACCAAAATGTTCATACAGACCTTGTCTAGGCCCTATATGTACTTTACTTAACGGTTGTATAACTTCTCACTGGTAAAAATCAAATCGAGTGAAATCGAGTCAAAAAGAAAAGATTCACAAACCTGAAATAAGTCTCTAGATTATATTTAGCAACTAAATCTAGACAGAACCACCTTTAGACCTTCAATGCATTGTTTTAACAGATGATAGAATTTGCAATGTTGTTTTATGCGTCCCTGATGTTTCGCTGGATACATGAACTTTTATAGAAGTACTTATAACCCCAATAAACTCAACGGGGTTCAACCAAAGAGTTGCCGCCCCATGGGGGTTTACGCCTGATCACCTGGTATAAATAATCGGAATAAACATACGATTGGGAGGCAATGTGACCCAGGGGCAGGGGCACATGTTACTAGGGTTGAAGCATACACGACTAAGAAGAATCCCGGGGAAAAAACAAGGCAAAAGTTTCATTTTTTTTACTTCATAATTACTTAAAAAAAGAAGAAACAATCAAGATTTCGAATAAAAATATCCATAAGGGGTCTAATAATATATTGATTAAAGAGAGTTAAAAATCATGCAAACGGTTCTCTTTTTCAAATATCATATTTTGAAATGTTCTGGTGGGTAACCCTTTCTCTTCATTTTCAAGGTCACAGAAAAAGAATCAAGGAATAACAGTTGATACTACGACGCATTCTAATCCAAATAGAATTAAGAATAAAATAAACCAATTTTCTGGGACAGCAGTAGATTTTACACAAGGCCATAAATGGCGCTATTCCTTGCTTGTCAAATACGGGTTGTTAACAAGGCCTACAAAATGAACAATAAGCCTAAACAAAAAGCATTACATTTAGCAAAAATTATTAAAACAATTGTTTATATAAATAAAATTATCTATTATAATGGACTTGAGAAATAAATAAATTTTATGGAAGATTCATTTGAAAGTCAATAAGATTTAAGAATATTTTCATATCAATATTTATATACAAGGTTTTCTTTTTTCACCCGAGACTTTTCATAAGATATTGACAGCTCAGAACTGTGAGAGAGCACTTGAATTTGAAATTTTTGCTTTTAAAAAATGTATGCAGAGTAGTTCTTTTGGTTTTATAATTTGTAATTGAAAGAGTACAGTTGTATGATAATAATTAGTGCTAATTGGAACCTGTCAAAAACAGTGCTAATTGGGTGTTAATTATAACTTGTTTTAAAACGTCACGCATAGACACGAGGTTTTTATTACGAAATCAAATTAAAAAGCTGTAACATTTTCCAAGGGTGCCCCACAAGTAAACGAAAGACAATTTAAAAGGCATTTAAAGCAATACTATAAAGCGTTAAAAATGAAGCGCCCCCTGTCACTCATGACTCTTGATTTCTTTCGGCTTATCATGCTTATTGGGTTTGTTTTTGGTAGATATGAATACCCTCCAAACGATTTGGCTCAAAGATGCTTACTTTTTCTGTTATGGCCATTTATTGAATTAAATTCGGGATCCCGAATTTAATTCCACATGTATTAGTATAAGAAAGCATGCATGTGTTTTTTATCCATTTTTTGGTGGCAAAACAATTTTTTCATAAAATACACTTGAAAAGATAGTCACATTCCTCCATTTTATGCTGGTTTTACTATAAACTATTTTTGATCAAAATCTTATAGTATTGCTTTAAAAGTTTAAATTCACATAAAGAGTAAAATAATACATACATGCGCTTTAATTTCAGTTTCACTTCGATATATTTTTACAACTACGTTATTAGCCAGGGAAAGGGGATCGCTCGAAGAATAAAGTAGACACACTATAGTCACTTCGAGCGCCTCAAATTTTGACCTAAATTGGCGTAATATGTACCCTTGTTGATAGCGAATTACATCCTTAAAGCAATACTATAACTTTTTACGGTATTATAAGGGGTTGGCCTAGATTCTTCCCACTAATTTTTTACCAACATATTTTTTTACTTGAATCGATAGAACATGTTTATATGTAATATAACCTATAGGTTTTACGCCACCAATTATATATCGCCCATGACTAGATTCAGTGTTTATTTCCAAAATCGAGGCCGTCTTTACCAGCTACAGTAATTCCTAAAATAAAGATGTGAAAAATCAGAAAATGTGATTTACTTGGTCATTTTTTATTTTAAATGTGTTGTTTAGGTATCTGTGTTATCAGAAAGATATAAAAGAAGCAAAAATCCCAATATTTTTGAAGATTATTGTGTCTTTATTTTTCTCCCCAGGTCTGAATGGACAGACTGGCAGCACCGTGAATTTCACTGGAGGACGGGGTTAGACTCCAATTCCAGGCTGCTTACCGGAAAATCAAGCCGGACACCCTAGGTAAATTTGGCCATTTTTTAGTGGTTTTTGAAATGAATTTTGAGAAAAAAGACATTTCAGGAGATGGTACTCAAAGGAAATATGTGAAAATCATGGTCAAATTGAAGGAATTTACATGTAAAAACATAGGAAATGTCATTGGTGGTGTAAATCCTGCAAGTAGTTTTCCATGATTTTGAGGAATATTGGAGAAAATTGGAATTTTTTACCTATACTTTAATTTGTTTGGCCGGCGAAAAAAAGTGGTGTAAAAACAGTGTTTCTAGTTTGAAAACTTAAAAAAATCTTGTTTCTACACCTGTGATGGCCAAACAATTTTTTTGATGAAATTGTTTCTATTTTAATATGTATTAAATTATCTTCAGGAGCTTTGTTTGATCTTTTATCTGGTTAATCCATCTGAGGTACAAATTTAGAATTTAGGAAACACAGGATAGTCACACCAACATCAAAGAATGATATATTGCAAATTAATTCTCTCTCAATATAAGCCATTTCTGTGTAATTTTTTGCACTTTTTTGGATTTTACTATACTTTTAAGGTTTATTTAGAGCATTTCCATAAGTTTTTGATTCTATGTGGAATCTAGGCTAATCCCTTTAACAAAAAAAGAAAAATACGTCATGCTTAAATCGTGCTCAAACTATAACTCCTTTTCCAGAAATGTCGACGTCGCTGGTGGGTCAAAATTAGACATTTTTACGCCGTATTCAATTATATTACAAACATATACAAAATATCACCACAGAGGCCAATATACCCCGAGTTATCATTGAAAAACAAAATGAAGTTTCAATTGTCTGTTTCATATAATTAATATTTAATCACAGACACTTTACGAATTCGTAAAGTGTCTGTGATTTAATGGAGGTGGTCTGAGTTTTCAAAATTTAATTTAGAGTCATACGAAAAATAACCTCTGAAGAGGACACAGGCAAACCATTGTCATTGAACGCCTGTTTAATTTCACTTTAGGCTCATTCCAGTGAAAACTATAAACCTTTTTGATTTCAAGCAAAAAATCAGTTTTTTATTCGACCATATAAGCAGTTTTTTCAGTCATACGTTTGTTACTCGGTATGTGAAAAGTATTTTCTAATCAGAAATTTTGAATTTTTTCTACCTGTGCATAAATGAGCACATGTTTTCATTCAAAAAAGTCACAAACGTTACCAAAAATATACACCAAAATGTCACAAAGGTTACCAGACGTTACCAAACAAAACATTGCATTTAAAGAAATCCTGACGATAGAATTTCCTACCACTTTTATGAACCATTTGGAAATATGTTACCAATCATCTGTGAAAAGCGCAATAAAAAATTCGCTAACTTTTTTAAACCCATTTCCGTGCAAGGTCACAAACGTTACCGAACGTTACATGAACTTTATTCATTATTTTGGAAATTATTTTAATCTTTAAACACCTGCATGTCTTGATCCAACCAGTGAGCACCATTATCAACAACAAACTCGTTGATATAATGTTAATGCTAGGTTCTGTGGCCATTTAAAAGTTAAATTTTCCAATTTTTTGGTCACAAACGTTACTTTGGAATCACCCTTTAGTATTTATGTTATACTTCACAGCGATTGAGCGTAAACATCGATGATCCCTGGAGCTCGATACATTCAGCATAATTGATAAATGCAACGTTATAGAGGTAGCATATAAAGTCTAGTGGTTAGCGTCTCGGACCTCAGAACCCTTGGTTCGAACCCCGACGGAGTCGTTTTGATAAATTACATTTTTTTTAGCGGAGCGTGTTGGTTTTTCTTCAATTATTAAGTGTCACGAATGAAATTCTCGAATTTTTGGCATAATTTATATAAAAGAACCAAAAAGGTTACTTTTCAGTCTGGAAAATAAATGTTGCATTCATTACATCATTCATTAAATTCAAAATATTTCAATGCAGCGAGGCCATTCAAAACAAACTCGGACATGAGATCCGTGTACGTTTCTGACGTCAGAGGATGACCCGTCGTGATAAAAGGTAGTACTTATCGAAATTTTGATGCCCAGCTATCGCAATACAAATTGAAGGCAAGTACGAAGAGCCGATTTTAGGTACCTTTCGTACATCACATCAACGTATATTTTTCCTCTCGTTATTTCTTCACTTTACAGGCCCTACTGGCAAAATATATATTTCAAATTTCCTTCATTTTGGTTTTTTCTATTTTCACTAGCAGAATCGATCCAACTGACGGCGTTTTATCTTCTAAAACAAAATTGATGTAGGGGTTCAAATTTGGTTGCTTAAAAAGTCTCAAAATCGTTGATTTCTATAGAAAACAGCAAACAAATTCACATGCATTGTATTAGAAAACTCCAAATTTTCATAACCCCGTTCCCAATTTGCATTTGCTTTCACCGTTTTCAGATAATAAGGGTTCAAAGTCAGCCTTTTCAGCAGGTCACGTTTAAAAAAACCAAAATCTCGCGACCATTTTTTTCTCGTTTGGCGAGACTTGGATATTAGAATTCGCATAATGAGGTCACTAACAGGGTCGTTACGATTACGATTAGACTGTGTAACAAATTCAGCTATCAAATATGACTATGCATTCCTCCTTTCACCTTTAATGTCACCTTTTATATTTATTTATTTTTAACTTGTAAATTGTATCTTTTGACTTTATAAGGGAGGAGTTGCTAATTGTGTTTTGTCCTCTGTTGTGTGTTGTGCCTGTCTGTTCTTGTTTTTGTGTGAGGGTTGGGAATGGGGTGGGATGGGGTTGGGTGTTCAGTTCAGTTCAGTTTTATTTGGCATATCAACTCATAACATACACAATAATACATAAAACAATAAGAGTTACATATATATAAACATGTCCTAAAAATACACCAGGATATAAAAATACATAAATGCAAGGATAGCCCAAGAAAGCCCTAAAAAGGGCTTATTTCCGTTGGGGTCCTTTATGAGAAACAAACAGCACATTATAAAACATATTTATGAAACATAACACAAAAATAAAATATTGCACATAGGTTACTAAAATTTGAATTTTGGAAAGCTATTATGAGTTAAATAACGATCATGATAAAAAGTGACTTTTGACTGCTTTTTTGAATTGCACATAAGATTTAGATGTTTTTTGCGAGTTGGTAACTTATTCCATTCTTGAATACCAGCACTGCTGACCTTTGATCTTTGGAACAAGAAAATTTGCTGCACTTCCCCTTGTATTGTACCTGTGACTGTTGGATAACTTGAAAAATTAGAAGTCATATACCCAGGTGCAATTTCATGGTAAATTTTGTACATGTGGTTTAGCTTGAGTTGCTTGACTCTATCTTCTACCTTCAACATCCCAACCTGCTTCAATTCATCAATACCAATGTGGGCCCTTGGATCAAGTTTCAAGATGAAACGAACCACCTTGTTTTGCATAACCTGCAGCTTCCTTTTGTGTTTCACAGAAATGGAAGAAAACCATGAAGAACAGCAATAGTCGAAATGGCATTGGATAAGTGCATTACAAAGGATTGTACGACTTCTTTCATTTAGAAAATGACCTTGTCTGTATAAAAATGCAAGCCGATTGGAAACCTTTTTAATAACAGATTTTGCAACACTTTCGCTACTCACGTTATTGTCAAGAGTAATCATATCAATATCATATCAAACTTTATTTCCATACAATTTTACAGGTAACATAAAAAAAAACATATAAACAAAACAGGCAAAACTTATGGAGGAGTGGACTAGAAGGCCAGAAAGGCCTGTATGAGTCTACCCCTAAAGAAAAACTTACACAAGAGCAAAACAAGACATGGCAAGGACGGGCTCAAAAATCGACAAAACACTGAGAGAGAAAATTAAAATCACCAATAAGATGAAGACGTTATAAATTCATTCATATTTTCCAATAAGGGATTTTTTGAAAGTGATTCGAAAATGTTTGACCGATTTTGAATCTTTTAATGACTGGGGGAGTGAATTCCAAAGGATAGGGCCGCAAGATCGAATACCATGATCGGAAAAAGATTTTTTATTTTTAGTTATGTTAAGGTCATTGACTTGTCTTGTTTTATAGTTATGGATATCAGAACGTTTGGAGAAGTAATTTGTAAAAGCCCCAGGTAGATCATTTATAGAATATCTGTACATAAACAACCCTAGTTCTAATGTATACATGTCACAGATTGTAAGCACATTGTGATTAGCAAACAATGGCCCAGTGTGATCCCTGTAGTGACTCTTTGACACAGTTCTTATTGCCCACTTTTGAAGTTTAACCAGTTTATCAATATATAATTTACAGGTGTTTCCCCATATGATAATGCCATAATTAATATAAGGTTGAATTAAGATGCAGTAAAGTGTGTACAAAATACGGGTAGGAATAGAATATTTAAGTTTGTTCATGACACCAATATTTCGAGATATAGTTTTTGAAATGCAATCAATGTGGTTTTTCCAAGTGAGGCACTCATCAATTAACACGCCCAGGAATTTGGTGCATTTTACTCTTTCAAGAATAGAATTATTCAAAACAACGGCTATGTCATCAAATATCCTGGAAGAAGTCATATGAGGTGTACCTAGAATCATGTAATTTGTTTTGCTAGCATTTACTGATAGTTTGTTTGCCTTAAACCAATTACTGACTTCACTCAATTCATTATTTACTGTATCTATATTATTTTTAAGATCTCTGTGTGAGTAAGTAATAGTGGTGTCATCAGCAAACAATAGAAAATCAAGAATGTTTGAAGCACAAGTAATATCATTTACATACAGTATAAATAATAGTGGGCCCAATATGGATCCCTGTGGGACCCCACAAACAATTTTTTTCATGTCTGATTTACAATTATTATAAAATACATATTGTGTTCTATCGCTAAGATAGCTTCTGAACCAATCAAGCACGATACCACGAAATCCAAAATGCTCAAGTTTATGTAATAATATTTTATGAGTAATTCCAAGATACTTTACAGAATCGGTTGGGGTGATAATATTATCATTGCATTTGACTTCAAACTTATCAACTCTGCTTAACATAATTTTTGATCCGAAGAGAATGGACTCAGTTTTGCCAAGGTGTAAAGACAATCTGTTATCTATCAACCACTGCCTGCAGGATTCTAGTTCTTTACTTAAAGTAGCTGAAATAACTTCAGAATCTTTCCCAGATGTATAAAGGTAGCAGGCTACAGTTAACACTCGATGACATTTACATAGCACAGGAATAACAGTGGTCCTCATGATATGCTTCCCTGTGGGACACCACATGAGATATACATAGGCTTTGATTCAGTTTGGTTAACATTAACAATCTGTTGTCTATTAGAAAGATATGATTTAAACCATGAAACTGAATTATTGCTGACCCCCATGGTTGCAACTTGTTACAGATATGACATGATCGACCGTATCAAATGCCTTTTGTAGATCTAAGAGCACCATACCTATGTATTTACCAGCTGCCATCTGAGATCGTAAGTAGTCTGTGAGGTGAATAAGGCATGTATCTGTGGAATAAGATCCCCTGAAACCAGATTGCAAGTCATAGATAAGATTATTATCAGAAAGGTATTTTTCAAGTTGGTTGTACACTGCTTTCTCCAGAATCTTTGATACAATAGATAGAACGCTTACAGGTCTACAATTGCCTACATCTACACTTCTTTTTAAAGAGAGGCTTTACTCGTGCAAGTTTCATATCTGAAGGAACAGTGTTACTTGAAATAGACAGGTTAATGATGAAAGCAATATGATCTTTAATTGTTATGGCACTGTCTTTTAGGAATTTTGCTGGTATACCATCAAGTCCTGTACTTTTGTTAGGCTTTAGCCTCGTGGGTTCTTTGTACACAAAATCAACAGAAACAGGTGACAGTTTAAAATTCCCTGCAAGAATATTGTCTTATAATTACCCCATGCCTGATTCACATCACTACAATAAACGGTAGACCAATCAGCAGATGACAATCAACTGTCCCTCTTATGTATTGGAAATTCAGAAATGTCCCTCTTTTTAAACATTTACTCTCATTTGTCCCTCTTTCTGAAATTAGAATGTTGGCAAGTATGGACAATGCTGCAAGCAGATTCTCAACACTGTAATAGTCATCATTTAGGTCCGAGAAACGTGGCTCAATTTGTTTTTATTTATGCATAGAAAATTGGCTCAGACCGCCGGTTCTACGATGCTCATGAATATGAGTTTGAGGCACTGATTTAAAAAGGCCCATAAACTCACTCAAATAGATCTTAATTCAAAATAATTATGCATACAGATGGATAAATGTTGTAAAAACATATTGAAATCCAAAATGATTGAAAATAGTTAAAAAAACAAACGCATATTTATGTAATTTTTCATTGAGCGAGGTCAAATTTGGTCTTTGCTTTTCCCTAAAATCTACAATTCTGGGCAATTCTGGGCTAAATATATTTAAGCCACTTGCTCAAAAAAACCTTAAACACTTTTGTACACGTACCCTGAAAGTCTTGCGTGAATTTTGCGTAAAACACGCGTCAGGTAGGATAATGTGACACTTGGTCCAATTAGGTCAATTACGATATTTCAGTTCCGCTGGGGCTGGGTACGGTTACGTAGTTGCGGTGGTAATTATTAGCTCATGCCCTATAGCAAATATAAATTTAAAAAATTAACACGAGAGGAAAAAAGAGAACGGTCTTGAAAAGCGATATGTCACTGAAAAAATTACAAAATATGATGAAATGAAGATAAAAAGAAAAAAAATGGAACATATCGAGGATCAAACACGGTTTCCCTGGGCGGAAAAAGCGTAATTCGATAGTTCACGCTACGCAGTCAATATACAAATCATTTGCAAAATCTAATACTCAAACAATTGCAATTGCGCAACCACGATTTGTTTCGAAATAATTACAAAAAATATCAAATTAGCGACAGATTCTGTCAATTATAGTTATGTTTAATAACAATATGCTATTTTACAATATAACTGGGCTATTCAGGATTGATATGAAGAAAATCGATGCAAAATTGGTTTGCACATGCAGGCGAAAGGTCACGAGTGTATAAATCCGCATGACAGCGCTGGTGAATAACGCCATTGACATGATTGATCTGAAAGGTTGTTTTTGTCGTACGATGATGCTGACTGTTTATCAGGTATTCAACGGGTAATTATAATGACCGATATCTTGTCCCTTTCGTACATCTAATTGAACGGCATTTTTCTTGATTTTATTTACCAACTTTACAAGTCTTACAGGAAAGAAATATTTTTCAAATTTCATAGATATGAGGTTTGATAGGTTATAACATATTTTGCCAGTCAATAGGAATTTAGTTCGTTAAAACAAGCGGCAGGTAAGTAGATGTGACCTCGTGATTTTAAATGGTTAAAATTGGCAAGTTTGTTTAAAATGTAATAAAATGATGATTTTTTTATTCCTATCAATCAAATAAAAACATGTGTTATTGGAAAAACTCCAAATATTTTCATCCATATCTCCATTTTTGATTTGCTTTAACCCCCTTGTGATTACAGGGGTTCGTAGTCTGAACTATCTGACAGGTCACGTCAAGAAAAAAAAATATCACGACCAAGTTTTTCATATCGATCGCCAGAACTTGAAAATTGCTCATTAAAAGCTCATTTGCATAGGCTCTAAGCGCTGACTGGTAATTCTTTAAGGATCTGATCTTAATAATATTGTGACTTCAACCAATTTGACTATTTGAAACCTTACGTGTGCAGTAAATAAGAAGATGATCACTTAATCCAACACACACAGTACCACACTGACAGATTCCATTTGTGATGAAATCACAAATGGTCTGTTTTCCTCCGTTTCTTTTGACGTCTTATATCTCTGGCATACAATGACCGATTTGGACCAAACTTTGATGAAGGTATTATGACGCTATGTTGTATTTTCACAGCGTATAGGGGGACTCGCATGCAACTCGCTCGCAGAGAGGTACCGATCGATGTCCTGGTTGCTGTCTTCGGCTTGGTCGAAGCAAAGTTTTGGTCAAAGTATCTTCGGATTGGCTTTCGCAGTTCCAGCGAGTTTGTCGACGCGGGGCCCTAAATAAAATGTTATAACAAAACGGTGGAATTTCCCATGTGTACCAAACTAATTTAAGTGCGTTTGGCTACGCCCAACACGAGACCAATTTATCACACTACATTAAGAGAAACGCTTACAAATTATATGCCCCTTCTTACATTTATTAAATACATTACATAACTTGCACAGCTTCTTCAATTTAATCTTTAGCTGCGACACAAGAAACCATTTTAACAGAGAATATCACATTATGTGACATATAAGGAGAACTGTCGTGGTTCTGACCACGAGACAGGGCGAGGCGCTGTTTATATATACAGCGAAACCACGAAGCGTTAAATCGTGTAGTCACCAATTACATTGAACAGGGTAGGCCGGGGAAAAGGGTACCACTCGGTCCAACACGTAAGTGGCACCACAACAAAGGGACCAGGGTTACCTCCCATTTATGTCACCTGACCCCTGACCCCTAAAAGGTCACGTAGGGGTCACGAGGGCAAAAACTTGATTTTCACGAAAAAAGTTTCAACTCAAGTACGTTACAAGGTATTGGCATGAAATTTGGGGACATGACTCCTCTTGATATTGCCTACAAAAGTTATGGGGTGACAAAAATGTCCGGGGTCACTTGGGTCAAAATAGGTCAAATTATATAAAAAATCATCAAAAATCTGTAACTTCCAAGTAAAAGATTGTAGAATTATTCTGCTTGCACAGATAGGTTGCAAAAAATTTACAAAGTTCATAGGTCAAAGGTCAATTTTTTAAGTTTGTTCAATTTCAAAAAATTGGGGTGTCAAATTGTTTATCTTGAAACAACGTTCAAAAGTTATCATGGTGACCTCGTCGCCTTATCCATCCTTAGGGGTCAAAGGTCCACCGTTTTGTTATAACAGAATTGAAATAAACTCAATTTTTTTTATGTTCAGAACAAAGTAGTAATATGCATTACATGCCATATTTTCAAATGCAATTGATGCAATTCCGGAATAGTTACTTCGATAATTATACAAAAATGATGACAATCGGATATACGCCTTTTTAGATATGGTTGAATAAAGGTATTGTGCGGAAATACTTTAGAGCGGCAGTGTAGATTCAGGGTATGCTGGACAAGGGTAGGGCTAGGCTAAGCTGAACAATGTAAACAAATAAAATACGATGCCTGCTTTTTCCTATTCCTTTAAACATTGCCGATGATTTAATGTATTTCAAAACAGGAATGGATAGAGTGAATTCAGCAAATGATGACTAGCTATGGTTTTTGAGTGCATTGCTTGAGCTGAATAAGATGTTAACGAGAAGCTGAATGAGACGATTTCTTTTGATGATCTATAAACTGAAACTATAAACTTAAAAGTCCTTTTTTGCGTGTATATATTAAAAACATAGTTTGTTAACTCTTTTTCCACCTCTTTTTTCCTCTCTTGATTTCACACTATTTATACAGGTGTTACGACCCAAAACAAGGATCAAGGTCAGAATTAACCTTTCGGGTTCGAGCTAAAAGCAAAGCAAGAATAAATACACTGTAATTCAGGATTTCATCAAATAAACAAACAATTTATTTACACATACAATTTAACAGTGTAATTGTCTTATCTACGGTTTTAGTTTACTCACGAGTGGCTTCTGAGTTGAACAAGCTAGCTAATAATATTCCAAGGTAAAGTCCTTTATGACATCTGTGCAAATGTCCACAAATCCAGATCCAAAACGGTACAAAATGTCCGATAACTCCTTCCGAATA
>JXSR01S013942.1:0-10956 GCA_000969725.1 Ophiothrix spiculata | reverse complement strand
GAGCTGTAAAATGTCTGGAATGAAGTGTCAGGGGCCTGATTCAGTTTGATCCTTAAGCAGGATCATAAGCAACATTTAAATCCAATGAAGGATCATTATTTTGATCTGTTTCAGTCTCATTAACAAAATATTTGATCCCATTTTGTATCAAACTTTTTGGTCCTGCTTATCGGATCATTTTGATCCGGAAAGGGTAAGCCTCATATTTGATACCTAAAAAGGATCAAAATTGATCCTTTTTGTCTCATACTTGATCCTGACTTTCTAAGAGTGTGCATAAAAACGCTTGATTCAAATGCACCATCTCTCCTTATTACAAAATATTTGATATATATTTTATTGTTAGGCACAATATCAAATCTAAATTGTGAAAATTGATCAAATTAATCTCAAGTTAATCTATATTATAGCTCCGGACTCCTGGTCTCATTTTACCGTATTACAACGGTTTTGAATCCAGAGGGAAACCGCCATTTTTGACTTCAGATTTCCAAGGACAGCTTTTACATGAAGAAGTGGGGTAGGGGGTTAGGGTTACGCATAATTTTATAATCTCCTCATGTTCACATACAGATGCATTTATACACATACAGACGCATATACTGGGGCAATCTACACGGGAGTACAAATCCAGATGAATGCGCATCTCCGTAAGCCGCTTTGCATGTAGACTTGTGTCTACAAGCACGTTAGATCCGGATCTGATGTACAGCACTCTGCGTGCATGCGTACGTGTAAGCAGTCTACAGATCTCAGAGATGTGCATGCATCTGGAACTGCACTCCGTGTAGATTGCCTGACTATTGCAATTAACTTATGATTTGTGACTGCCCAATTCACATACTGACATATTCGGTTTCCATCAAATTTACACTACTTTGAGATAAAATAATAACTAAAGAACTGTTGAACAAATTATGGAATACTTTTTTTTCACTTTTTGAATGCGATTGATTGCGATGTGTTTTTGTTCTAAAAAACAAAGCCGTTCGTCTCCAAATTCAATATTTTACAGATACACCAGCATGTGATATGGCCGACACATGTGAGAGACGTAACTGGCAACAGAAAACACCACACATAATTCCAGAAGTGAAAATCAGCAATGAAACATTGCTATTAATTTGGTTTTATTTGATCTCCCATAGAGATTTGTCCAGCTACAAAACATAACATTATAATGATAACAAATGGCACACGTAGAACTCATTTTATGAGTTGCAACGATCAAAAAGCTTTCTCTTCTACAACCCCTGGGGGAGGGGAGGTTTACTCTCAAGTACCCCCTTTTTCTCTTCTACAACACCTGGGGGAGGGGAGGTGTACTCTCAAGTATCCCTCTGTAAGCATGCATATTCAGACAAAATTAATACAACCGAATCTTATTTTAGGGATAAGAAGAACTCTTAGGCTGCGATCACATACAAGTATACGGTATTCGCTATACGCTATTCGATAACTATTTTGTACAGGCTCGGCGAGCTATACATTTTTTTGAATAGTGCCCTCTTATGTGACCAGGTAGCATCAAATACACGTGTTCAATTGAATCTATAAGCACGCCCAGTTGAAATCGTGCACCGTATACCCGAATAGTATAGTTCTATGGGATCGCAGCCTTATAGCATGATATTCGGATGTTTTCAAAGTATTTCAACAATGTGCAAGTTTGTTCAATTTTGATCTTGCTTTTCTTTTTCTCCAATAGAGGATTATCACCAAAAACAGCTTGACAAGCAGTTCTTTCACCCTAAACAACAAATCTCAGAGTCTTGATCATTCATAGGAAACAAACCCTCGCTTCGACTTCCTATTCTTGGTCTTGCATGCTATACAAGTTGATGCTTGGGATGTCCCCTCCCAGTCTATGTGGTCTAATGGTCTATTGACTACTTTAGTTTTCTCAATGTCAATGTGATGAGTCATGGTTTATTCAGAGTCTGTCGATATGCATCATCCTGCAATCATTGACGCGCAGTCTTTAACACCCATAATTCCTCGTGAATAGTACGTGTTAAGGGGCCTGTTAAGGCTTTTATTTTGACTTTATTTTTTGGCTTATAAGTCTAAAAATATTAAGTTACAGTATAAAAAAGTATACATTTCTAGAAAGGAAATTTGACATGGAATCTGTTTATGCTATTGGTTTGGTTCAAAAATGACCATATTTGGTAAAAAATAGCAAAAAGCAATGATTTTGCCTACACATGAAACGGGAAAGGTAACTAAAAAAATTGTTACTGCCATTTTATCACATATATTTTTTTTTAAACTGCACACAATTATCTAGGATCGCATTTTTTATTTTTTTAAATAAAGCCGAATTTTTCGAAATATAATAAAAACCAGGTTACCTGTGCCGTTTCCGACATTTATCTGCATCAATTTTGATAGAAACTAATGAATATCTTTGATTTTAGGACCTTAAATTGAAAAATGAGAAATGCGATCCTAGATTTTGATATACTGTACATAATTGTTGAAAAATCTTTCATTGTACTTTTTGGTTTTTTTAGTTACGTTTCCCGTAAAAATGATGTTTTTTCATCAAAACTGAAATGGAGAAATCCCATGTTTAATGAAGAAATCGCACATTTTGACCTGAAATCCATGAATTTTGAGGTCTAAACTTTAGGCATCGGACAATAAAACTTATTATGTAATTGATATTATTGGTAAGTATTGTACTCAACTTTCAGATCCGAATTTAAGCTCCTTATTTTGCAAATATTGAAAGAAATCTAAAATACCAATGTTCAATTATTTGGCCTTTGTTTACAATATTGACAAGTTTATTGCGGGATTTTAACAAATGTGCTCATGCAAGAACATAACGCAACGCGTTCACCCGCGCACGCAGTACTTGTTACCGCGCAAAAAGGCACGCACATCAAAACACGCAACCTAAACGCAAAATATAGGACGCGTATCTATGCCCGTAATTTCCCGCCAACAGCCATGTGTTTATTTTACTGTAAAATGCCAAAATGATCTTTTAATTTTACCTATAAATAAGTTTAAAAGTTTTGTTTTGTAGTATTTTATTGTCTGTAATAAAAGGAAACATGCTGAAATATTGGAAAATGCAGAAAAACTAAATTCTGCTACCGAACAAACAGCCGGGTTAACAGGCCCCTTAAGCGGGTTAAAGACTATGCATCGATGGGCATCGATCGATGCATATTCACACGACTGAATAAACCATCATGCTGCCTCATTATGACTGCCATGAACTGAAAATTTACACTCACAATTATACACCCTTCACCTCTTTACCATGTTAATCTTTCACTTAATAGCATTGCACTTCAATATGTAATAGACACAAATAACAATGAAAATAAAACACAAGTATATGTGATGGCTCACACTGAAAGGGGGGACTTTGCAGATGATATCAATTTTGATTTTATCAATTCATCAGTTAGAGCATTTTCTTAGCTTTAAAATGACACCTTACTTGTTGAAATTGATCAAGGCGATCAAATCTTACAACAGATAATCTGCTGGATATTCTTAAATTTTCTTTATTTTTTGCTGCCTATTTTAATCAGTTTCTCGAAAAGTGTTCTGTCGCAAAGTCCCCCTTTTCGAGTTGAGTCATCTCATATATGCTAAATCAACAATAAAAACAATTTCTCGGCCATAACAGATAAATATGATCAAGAAATCGAATTGGTACAGTGTATCCCAGAAAAAAACATTACAATCTTTGCATGTAAAGTTCTTGGCTTTACCTTATAAATAGTCAGAAAAAGATGTTATTTTATAGTCCATGAAACATTTCTTTTTTTCATTTCAATCAGGAATCTGAAACAGAAGTTACACTCACGCTCTAAAGTATTTCCACACAATTAAAAATGTTAAAAAACCCATTTTTTATATTAAACAACCTAGAATCACATAAGATTCATACTAGTATGAATCTCACTTATCTATTCAATATGAATGAATCGATGTTTCTTTTCATATTTGATCTTCCATTGTTATAAAAATAGCCTATTTCATGGACCATATACAAAAACACCACAAGTACAAATCTCATTACTATGTAACTAATCAATTTTTCATATCCTCATTATTATATTTATACCAGGGTAGAATATTTTCAGGTTGCAAGTTTTAAAACAAATGCGCAGAAAAGTAAATAAACTCGATTTTTTTTTAAGTTCAGACGAGAGTAGTAATATGCATTACATGCCATATTTTCATATGCAATGAATGCAATTCCGGAATAGTTATTTCGATAATTATACAATATAGATTCTGTCAAAAAATGATGAAAATCGGATATACGCATATAGCTGAATAAAGGTTTTGTGCGGAAATACTTGAAGCGGCAGTATATGCTTTGTCAAACATTTGGATGTAAAATTTTCTGGTCCAATTTCATGATTCCTCTTGAATTAAGTTTTATTGGGGTTAGTTTAGTCCTTGATCTGCTCACTCAACAGCAACAATGTTTACTAATTATTATGTGCATTGCTATCTTTCATCTATGCTATAAAATGTACAAATTTGATGAAGAAATAAGACGGATATGATACATTTTCCAGGGTTATTCCATTCAGAAACACTGTTTTATGAGCAAAAATCATGGACCAGACAAATATCCACCCAAATATTTGATGAAACATAGCTTTTGTTGTACAATATGGATTGAAATGAAATAAACAGTATCTTAAAGATCAATTCATGGACTAAATGCAACGTTTACATACGTTCTGACTGTCCATTGCAATAAGAAAATTACATGCAAAGATTGGCTTTTCTGGGACACCCTGTATTATAATACAGTTCGTCAGCTTCATCACATACAGGTCTATCTCATATTTTTGAAATTTTTCAGAAAATTAGTTAATTAATATTTTGACGTTTCAGATGTGGTTTCTACTTAATTAATGAGATATTAATTGACAAATTTGATTAATGTGCAGTAAATTCAAATTAATGTTTTCACATACGATGCTATCTCGACCTATCTCACGCAATTCACCATGCGATTAACGAAAAACTACATCACATACGGTCCTATCTGAAGATAGAACCGTATGTGATACTGCATCAAATAAGGGTCTATCTAAGAAAGACCCCTATGTAAAACATCGATACGACAATCACGCGGTTTTATAATACGGCGATTGATAAGTTGGATATGGGTCTATCTGGGTCTATCTTGGACATCGCGCAAAAAACACGAAAAATCGTTATCACATACTGATCTCCAAGTTTACAGCTTAATAAAACAGGGATGGCTAGAGAACCAGTATTTACTTTTACTAAATTAAAAACTTTGAAGTGTTTGTAATGATATCAGCTTTTACATCCTATTAGCATGCAATTTCACTTCAATCCACTCCCATGCTAGAAGGTTGTATGTGCATGTGTTTGATATAGTAGATGCTGCCTTAAGTTATACCGTATGTGATGCACCTGACGATATGGTGACAATGAAATTCAAGAAGATAGAGGTGTTTGGACAGATAAACTTGCTTTGATCTTTGTTCGTTTTTTAGTACTTTTTTTTACAGAATTTTAGTAGCATTAATACCCAACTTGTCGTCAAGCATACTGAATTACAAAATACTTTGATCAGAAAAACACCAATACTGATGAGTTGCCATTCAAAAATATATAACATTGGAATTTTGTCCAAAATCAAGGGCCAATTGTCAAATATGGGCTCATTTCCTTAAAACTCTAATCTAAAATGTGCCAAGAATACTCCAAATTTCATTGTGTGATTCGCACACAAACTGAAAAGAAGACATTTTTGTGCTAGGCCGGATAGGCTAAAACTGATTCTTATGATTATGAATTAAAAACTTGTATAACTTATACTCCATGCCTTTATTCCAAATACTGGTATACCCTGTTTGATTGTAGCATAACTCTGTTATTGTCTCCTATCTTTTATATACAGTGGAACCTCGTTTACACAAAATCACGGGGGCCAAAGAGTTTTGTGTGGGTTATCAGGATTTTGTGTTATCCAACTGATTTCACATAGGAAATGAATACTTGGGACCCAAACATTTTGTGTTATCAGGGTTTTTGTGTTAACAAACTTTGTGTTAACGAGGTTCCACTGTATGTCCAAGATGTGTGGAGCACTTTTCACACTAAACATAAGAATATGCATGGAATGTACATAAAAAATTAAGTTAATATCGAATTCATACCTGTCCTGCAACTTGCTGTGCAATTAAACAGTCACAGACACATTTCAATTTTTAGATAGTTACATGCATAATACTCCCAGAGAACGTATTACAACTTTTGAGTCTTGTGTGTCAAGCATTGCGAGACCTGGGCAGGTCTTGAGACTATAGCAATATAGGGTGTCAAAATCGACCTGGTGCTCTGCAAGTCTCACATAGGGTATCAAATTTGGCTTTTCAGTAGTTGGACTGATTGCCATTATGTCATGGTGTCCTAATTGTCAATAAAATGCTTGAAATACCAAGAATCACTTCTTAAAGTTGTCTAAATGGTGTACAACCTTTTTTTTTATACTTGCTGTACCCTATGTGAGACTATTTACAGAGCACCAGGTCGATTTTGACACCATATCGTCTTTTTTATACTTGCTGGTTTTGATCTTTTTCTATACAAAAAGGTTCAATAACGAATTGATCTTGACTACACATTCAGAATAAACTTTAGTTGTGGTATATACAAACCATCACAACAATAATTGTATTAATAGTATAACACCATGATCAAAAATCTGCCCTACAAAGTCAAAACGCAGTATGTGCATTTATAAAGCATAGCAGATACATCCTATTAGCATGCAATTTCACTTCAATCCACTCCCATGCTAGAAGGTTGTATGTGCATGTGTTTGATATAGTAGATGCTGCCTTAAGTTATGAAAAAGAACTGATCGTCTGCTCTTTTCTGCAGGTTATCTCCAAGGGAAAAGGAAGCAGCTTGCAATGTATCTGCACGGCACATACTACATTTTTACTTTGTCGGGCCGAAATGCATGCAACCGGAATATTCTCAGATTCAACCTCTTTAGTCTCAAAAATCAAGTGCTGTGTGTATGAATGTTTCAACTCACAAATTGCACAGAACAAGTAAAAATTTTCAAGCAAACATGTACATAATTCAAGGTCATTATTTGGTATGCGCAAGTTCATAAATAGATATATACAAAAAGGTACAATAAAGAATACATTCAGATGAATACAAATGTAAACAAAGTCATCCAACCTCTTTGAAACACAAAGAGTTAACCCTGTTAAATATGTGATATAGAGGCCAGATTCCTTTTATCCGTTTGCGGCGCAGTTGCAGTTTTGCACTGTAAGGGTACAGGTAGTGGTATAATTTAAAGCACACGTTTGAATGGAGATGAATGGTATCAGGTTGGAAGCTGAGATTCTATTTTGTCCGTCCGTTTTTTATGCGGTTTCATTTCAGCATCTTCTCTAAATTCTAATTGAAAAGTTTCCACATGACCAAAATGCATTCAAAACGGATAACTCGCTCCAGGGACCGATTCAGGTAAACGTACAGGTTTCCGGATAGCCGCACCACAAAAGGACCAGATAAAAGGAATCACTCTCACTTAAAACCATTATATCGATTCAAAACACATCGCATGTAGAACACATGCGGAATCGCATTGAAAACGGACAGTCAAAATTGAATCTCAGTTAAACCTGATCCTATTAAATCATATGCTTTAAATTATACAATTACCAGTACCCTTACAGTGCAAAATGCATCGCAACCGCATCGCAAACGGATAAAAGGAATCTCGCCTTAAAGGCAAATGATGCAGACGTCAACAAAAACTTTTGCATCGAAGAATATGGTCTAAACTGTCAAAATATAGTTTTCAGTTTCATAATATCACCAAAAAAGGTTTCAGATTCAAATTTCATTTAAATCGGTCCAACCATTTTGATTTTATCAGCAATGTTGTATTAATTTTGTAAATTAAAGGATGTTTTGATGATTAGTCTTTTTTAGTAAAAAATCATCTTGCCACTGACCAATAACCGGTCCTGTACCACTGCCACCTGTTAGTGAAAATTATCACCGTGATTGTCAATAATATATGCAATATATTAAAATTATGCACCATGCAGTTTCATAAAATACATGTAAAACATACTGGGCTTTAAACAATATGCAATATATTAGAATTAAGGTTAATTAGGATACAATAAATAGGAGTCAAATTACCAAATGCAGGACATATAAATCTTTCACAGGAAAGAGTATTCACTGATAGTAGTGCAACATTTGGTTCAAAATATCTATCATTGTGAATACCTTTGCAGTGTAAAATAAATAACTTGGCAGAGCAGTTACCGTATTGTTCATAATTAACGCCCAGTCTCTATTAAACGCCCACCCCAAAAAATATCAAAGAGAAGTGTTAAATAACATTCAATTTTGTAGCATTTTTGTGCATCATTAAGCTCTAACCAATAATCGCTAGTAACAGGAAACGGTACCAATGAGGTCGCGATCCCAGTAATGATTAAAAATTGTCAGTACTTCCGGATTATCGGGGGCCATATAACAGTAAGTTGCCGTAATTGTTAAGCTGGTAGCGATTTTGTTTTTAATCACTAGTAACAGGAAACGGTACCAATGAGGTCGCGATCCCGGTAATGATTAAAAATTGTCAGTACTTCCGGGTTATTGGGGGCCATATAACAGTAAGTTGCCGTAATTGTTAAGCTGGTAGTGATTTTGTGCAAATTTTGATGTTGAAAATTGGTCTCTAATAATCGCCCACCCTTCAAGAAATGTCGCCGCCCATGGGCATTTATTAGAAACAATACGGTTCTTAGCAAACACATTTCATTGGTACTAATAGATTCATGGTTTACAGAAGCTTACATAGTACCGAGTGGAAATAGTTTCAACCATGTCCTGATGAAAGCAGACAATGTTTGTTTTATATACCAAATATCTAGATTTGTAATTGGTCAAAATACCATATTGTACCACTTAAACAAATTTTCTTTAAGTTATCGTAAAATATCTATTCTTTTCCGACCGCGCATGTTGGTTTGTCTCAACCGTGTGTGGCGCTGTTGCGTCCGCCATTGAGGAGGGCCATCGGGGGCAAATTTTGTATACCTAATACGTAGTATATGCATATTGGTGTTAATTTTCATGGCTGTTCTGCGAGTTTTTGGTTGTATTTTCTAAAATATTAGATAGTATTTTCATTCGCAATAAAAACAAAGCGTTTAGCGAAAAAATAAATATTTTTTTAATGTCGTGATAGGCCCCCGGGATATATAGGCCTACTCATGGAAAGAACTTTGAACTATCATGCTAGCGAAAGATGCACATTTTTCTTTGGTGTGAAACATAAAACAAGAACTATAAAAGTATCAACCCTTTTGATCTTGGCCTTAAATCATTCTACGGACCTTCTTGAAATGAAATTGCTTAATTTGAATTTACTAGTAATTAAGAAGATATTGAGCTAAAAACTCTGGTAATCTAAAACAGACAATTTGAAAACAGGAAAAAGCTAGTATAAAAGGCATCTGCATGATTTATTATTGCATTCCATTTTTGTTTCCATCTTTATCCTACAATAATAGACCATCTTCATATCGGATGCTTATGAACGGCACGGCGTAAAAATATTCAACCAAGTCTGCATGTAGTAAAATGCGTATCCGCTCATTGCCTGCTACGCGTGCTCTTAGAACAGCGTTCTGACAATGTACGCCAAATTGCGTGTTTTAGCAACCTCGTAATTCAGCAGAAATTTCATTTAAAACTTAAAAGAGAAGTTCGATTTTAAGATGGACATAGATTTTGTCCCGGGTTAGGCCTAAAAGGCTGACGTCTCAATGTATTGACTATGGTGATAACAGCGCATACAGCGTAAGATGGCCCCGGTAATGGCAGCGATGTGAGAGGGCGTCCTTTCGAGAGCGCTCAGTCGGATTCGTCTATACAAACTGCATTGTGTTCTGCATTCGAGAGCACTTGACGGCAAATATAAAAAAAAAAATAACTTCAACACTGAGTTGAGACCAAATAAAATTTCGTGCTAGATTGCATGTGTATTGAGTTGCCATATACATTGCACCAAATTTGTGTTACCAGTTCATACTTTAAATTCGATGGCAAATATTTGGTGATGTCACGACCACATCTTTGGTAGCAAAAATTTTGTTTGGAGGCCAATTTCTTTTTTTTTAGCCTTACGCTCAAAGTACACGGGTATGCAAATTGAACGGGCTTAGTTAAAGATTATGCCCTGGGCAAAATAAATAGATATGTAAATCCTATTATCCAGGCCGCCATCTTTAACTGATCAGATGACAGGAATCTTTAGGGGAAATAATAAATGTTGACTGTCTTGAGAAACATATATAAAATGTACATGAAATTGAACACTGGCAATTCTCAATTGAGTATATATTACACAATAAAACATTCCGATTGTGATATATTATACATTTATATTAAAAAATGTATGTAAAAATATGATCACTAAAACATGTAGCAAAATATACATTCATTATGTATTTTTTTCACATATAAAGTGGCAATTTTTGGCAATTGCATATTATAATTATACAATAGAATTAACCCTTTGAACCCTGGCCATTCCACGTGTATCTGTTACTGCTGACCTGGGCCAACTCGAAAGTTAAAAAACAAAATAAATCCCCATACTTACTTTGATTTTGATTTCTCTTGCTTTACTTTTTCATTTTACAGTAGTCTGAATTGTTCCGATAATCAGTCGTTACAAATGAATACTGTTTATGTCGACCAACATATTTAACATTTACGTTGCAGTCTATGGGCTAAGCCACATATGTTGGAAACTGTGATTGAATTAACGAAAATATGAGGAATTTTTCACCTCTTTCAAATAAAGAAGAGCAAAATGACCCATCAACCATGGTTTCAAAGCAAAGGCTATTGAAAATTGTAACTACCCATGATTGT
>JXSR01S013939.1:49910-66321 GCA_000969725.1 Ophiothrix spiculata | reverse complement strand
TAATACGTCATCAATATCGATCCTTTAGGTCACATGATCTGTGACGTCAGTGTGGGGGGTAGGTCACGTGTTTTGGGCCAGATAGACGGGATACCTACTCACACTGCACTTCCTAGTTCACTGAAGTTCAAGCCAGTATCTCTTCATATGGTATCAGGGTACGTTAATGGTCTACAGCCACTGTTTGGAAATGGGAGTCTCCAAAGAAGAAGGTTCGATATGATTTGATCCTTGGCTCAAAAGCAGAGACCAGCAAACTGGACTCTCCTCTTTGCCATGGTTGTAGAGATGGGAGGTATTAATCAGTAGTTCATATGGTACAGAGGAAACTGAGAATATTAATTCTACATGTTTTGTTTTTCAAAGATGAAAACATTTGAAGATAAGGACCAAGTGTACTTTAGGTTCCATCCAAAATTTTAGGGTTAGGGTTTAGGGATAGTGTTAGGGTTAGGTTTAATTTAGGGTTAGGGTGTAGGGTTAGGGTGTAGGGTTAGGGTGTAGGGTTAGGGTTAATTTTAGGGTTAGGGTATAGGTTTTGATGGGACCTAAAGTATACTTTTTCTGAAGATGAAAAGCAGAAATTGAGAAATTTACCATGAATTGGGAAATCAAACATAGGACTTCCTAAACAGAAAAAAAAACCTGTTGGAAATGTGTTAAAATTATATTATGGGAGCAATTTATGCCATGACAACAAGAAATCTTGTTTTGAGTGGCCATGCAACCCTAGCTCACCTATGAGCCATGTTCATTGAACTTTGTCGTAAACCAAGAGACAATATCCAAGTGTCAGGGGGCTGAGCTTGAATGGAATGCTCCCTATGGAAACACAACTAGAATGGCATGCTCCCTGCAGCAATACAACTAGAGCTGCCGGCCAGGGATTGCTTCAAATAGCTGCCCTATTAATAACCAAACTCAAACTGTTTATTGGGAGAGACTTACAAATTTATCCTAAACAGGAAAAGTCCTTTCATGGGTATATCAAGGACTTGAGGACCTGCAATCTTGGCCAAAATAGTTTGGACACTTAACCTCCTCCCTCCCCTGCACAATGTTGTTGTTGAGCAATAAGTCTCTATGAACGTGGTGTGTGCATGTGTTCATCGCAACATTGGATGGTGGGGAGGGAGGTCCTGGGACAGGGAGGGAGAAAAACTGCGTCCTCAAAATCTTTGACCCCACAATCCATTGCACTCAATAACTATTTCATTGTCATTAAAGTGTCCCAAGTATTTTTGGCCAAGATTGTGGGTGTGCAGCGGTGTGTGTTGTCCTTCATGGGTTGTGAATCGCCATCTGATGGGTAAAATGGGCTAATTTATATGATTTGTACACCCCAAGGGACGTGTACCTTCCTTCTCACCTCCATAAATATGCTCCTGTCTTTTAATGGATAATCAGCATTCTTAGTTGTGATTCTATCCAGTTTTTCTTATATTTAAGTTTTATCCAATTTTTCCTTTTAAGACATATTTGTCTAAATTATGTTACGGATGACAAAAACTCAAAGTTTTCTGAAAAATAGCTCTTTAAAACTCCTAGGGTATCATATATTGTACCAAGAGCATTGCATCATGTAAATTTATGGTAGTTAAATAATTATGTTAATAAAATAACAGAGGTGAAAATAGGAAGCAATGCCACTATCATGCCTCCACCTGTGATTCGCATATTCAAATTCACATCCACATTATTGAGATATGCTAGAAACCCTTAAAGAAGGCTCATGATTCCTATGGTTTACCTATTTTTTTCAAAACCAAATCAACCATTATTCCATTGCGATTTTTACTATTATGAATTAAAAATCCAAACATTTGGGTTGAAATGGTTTAAAAAAAGCATTCATAGTTGTTATATTGGAAAAGAAACACCAAGGAAGAAAAAAATCATTTAAATTTGGATATTCCCAAGACTTTCAGAAATTATCTCTGACTACTTTAGGGAGTGTGCACAATTCCTGGAATAGCTTATTGTTACCCCATCTACCAATCAAACCACTAGCAACAAACAGCAGCTATTCCTTGCACAAGTTTGGTGTAAGTCATCTTAAAAAGTTTCAGTTGCCTATACAATAACATGAGTACAATGTAAGTCAGCAGGCAAATCTCACTTGTCTGTGGAGTACCCAGCCGGCTAACACACATGAGCCAGTAAGCCGAGTGACTGGCCGTTCATTGGTGGGCATTTTGCAGTATTTCTACAGCGAATTCTACGGTTTTGATAATATATTGGAAGATTAATTTCTTGACACTGCTTAAACCTAGCGTCTAAAGGATAAAATCGATGTGGCACAGAATTTTTTTTGAAAACAGACTTTTAGACTGTGTTGATAGTGTCACATCTAAATGGTATCATTAGTTCATTGTGCAATCACCTGGGATACAACGTTAATAGTCCTAGATATACCAATGATGACACTACATTGCAACTGATGGTCACGTATGAACATCATTTATGAGGAAGTATTGTTTCTGTTAAGGATTTCAAGAGTAGATCAATCCACAAACATTTGAGAACTGAGTACAGAATGATTGGCGCCTGCTTTAACTATTGTTGCTAATCCAGCACACACATACATCTATGAGATGCTAAGATAGGATTAAACACTTAACGAACAATTCTTGGAATTCTGTGATACAACAATAATGTGTGCTTTTATGTGTTTAAGCTTGATGGTTACGAGGGATTTGGGCTTTTAACACATTCTGAGCCCTAATCCACCAACTTTCTATTGCAGCTGATTAAATTCATCTGGATATGATAACTCATCTTTGACTCAGCATTGTGATATGATAACTCATCTTTGACTCATCATCTTGATATGATTACTCATTTTTGACTCATCACCTGTTCAATAACTCATCTTTGATTCGCAACCTGTTTAATAACTCATCTTTGACTCACTACCTGTTTACTGAGTACTTCGAATATGATATCTCTAAGACACCACTGTCCCAATAGTTGGTGATTACACTTGTCACTCATAATACAACCAACATTGAGTCACCACTCAATGACTACAGATTGCTATCACAAATTACTCACAATATTATCTGTGACTCGTATAAAAGATTGGCATCTACATGAAATTGAGCAATATACCTCTAAATTTGAACACTTGAACCAATATATTGAATCAGCTGCCTACAATTGATGAATCTTTCAAGTGGAAAAATTGGTAAACGAGAAATACAAAATACTTATTGATTATTGGCTAGCAGACAGAAGGGAATGAATTATTTATATCTACTGTAAAAACATGAATAGTATGTAAGTAATTAAGCGGAACAGAGGAAATTGTGTATCATATTCATTATTGACTAATAGGAATTTTATTGCTACAATATATACTACAAATGAGGAAATACAGAGCCATTCAATTAATTGATTTAGTTGTCGGTTCAAATTTGCTGTGACTTAATCATCTAATGGCAAAAGTGACTTAGTGGTTTATGGAAAAGTTGTATAGCAAACACACTGGTGATAATTACTGATTTGAAATAGATCCAGGATTAAACACTTGTTGCTTAGTTCTGCCAGCTGATAAGAGCTTGATTTGAAATCCAATTATCAAGTATTGTACTTTCAAACCATAAAAAATTTGACTATGTTAACTGAGTAGAACCTTTGGGTGACAGCACCAGTAAACTGCTTTTGCATAATATGCCAGAGGACTTGAATGGATTTTAACGACAAAAAGGAGTCAACTAATGAATATGGATTCAATTATCACTAAAAACAGTAATTAGCTGTTTTAAGAGGAATTCTGATATTGTGTTGTATTAAGGGGATACAAATAAGACATCTGTTCTACCATTCTGTGGATAGGAATGCAAAGAGGCCATCACTAGTGAGAGTTTATCCAGCTTGCAAAATTACTGATATCTCTTCGTGAACTTTGACTTTGGAATTCTAGCTTACTGACTCAATCCTCAATCTCACCACTTTGATAATTCATGGAAGGAACAACATCTTTTAAAAGTGACAACAATTAACTGATTAAAAATAACATTATTTAACATTTTGAAAACCTGTGAATTAATTTGTCACCATCATGTTTTATGAGTTTCTTCTGATCTGTTGTTTGGTCAGTTGTGCCTCCTCAGATATAGAAGGCAGCGGCTTTGGCCAATATGAACCTGCATGTGATGGAACTCCTTTATCAAACTTTGTCTTGGAGGATGATGCTGAAATCCAAGTGAATGTATCACGCAATTCAAATTGGAATCAATGTACCATTGTCATACTGCCTCCGATAGTATCCAACTCTGATGGAATCAGTGTGGAAATAATGCATATAAATTGGGAGCCATCTGACTTCTTTTATGTAGAAAGCCCGCATAACCAAGACAAATGCAGAAATAGTATACTGGCAGTTCACAATGTCCAAAGATCTTGCGCGATCAGGATCCGCACAAGTAACATCATGCAAATTCATATCAGATCTTCTGCTATTGTTAAGTTCTCTATACTACCAAGTGATCAATGGACTTCGTGTGACTCTTTAGATGCCAACGACATGCAAGCTGCGTCCTTGTGTAAGTCAGTTGTATATGACCAGATTTACCATGTTGAATTTCATATGCAAGCTATGGTAGAAGCAAGATTACCAATAAACCCAACAACCTGTGACTCCACTTTGCATTATCAAAGGTTTACAATCCACTGCTCAAACCAACTAGAAAACAATACCTTGCTTATTTATCCAATTTTACAAGCAGGAACGACCATCGCGAAACATCCTACGTTCTCAAAGTTATTTGCCGGTAACAGAAGGATTACCCATATTGCACCTGGGGCATTTAATGGGTTGCATTATTTACGATTTCTTGAGTTGGACAGAAACAACTTGACTGCCATAGAGCGAAACACATTTATTGGTCTAGATAATCTTTCATCTTTAAATCTCAGAAAGAACCATTTACGACAAGTACCAAAGAATACTTTTGATGGACTCGATAAACTCTCCAGTTTGTATATGGATGAAAATGAAATCAGTTTCATCGACCCACAAGTATTCAATTCCCTACCATTTCTAAGCTCGTTAGAAATGAACGACAACTATCTTGAAGCTATCGATCCAGCGATGTTTACACGTTTACAAAACTTGGGTGAACTTTCTCTGAAAAACAACAGAATCCAAGTTGTAAAACCAAGAACATTCCAATCTCTTGGCAAACTGACAACATTGTATTTGTCACATAATAAGCTGGATAGGTTACAAGTGGAAACATTTTATGGGCTTATGAAGCTTAACCACTTATTCATGGAAGGAAATGGTATCACAAGTATTCCATCCGAAGTATTCACCGACACGCCCCATCTGATAATCTTAAATCTAAACAAAAACCAACTTACTAACGACTTTCTTTTCATTGACAATTTACCTCACTTGCTTGACCTTCTTTTGACAGGTAACAGAGTGACGAGCCTTCAGGTCGGTATGTTCCCAAACTTTCGCAAACTAGAATTCTTATCTTTGAATCATAACAGCATCACCAATATTATCCCTGGAGCTTTCCGGCGTCTCTCCGCTCTTACAGAGTTGTATTTGCAAAATAATCTGCTACGGAATCTTTCCCCGGGAGCTTTCAAAGGCCTATCCCGACTTAAAACCCTTCATCTTGGTAGCAATAAACTGATGAGTATCCAGTCTGGGGTCTTCCAAGGCCTTGGTATGCTGGAAGAATTGAACCTCACTGATACATCGCTAACAGACCTTCAAGCAGGCACTTTCCTGGGTTTAGCAAAGTTGCAATGGTTGCATCTTAACAATAATAATTTGGGTAGAATACAAGCATGTGTTTTTGCAGGGCTTTCTAAACTTTCATATCTATTACTAAGTTCAAGTAAAATAGAGGATCTTTCTCCAGGTGCTTTCTATGGACTGGAAAACTTAGTTGATCTGGAGCTCAAAAATAATCAAATCAAGCAATTGGGCATGGGTGTGTTCCAAGCTACCGATGACACCATAAAATGCCCATCTAACCGAAATCAAACCATATGGACAGGGGCCACTGATATTCAGAACATATATCTTCAGAATAACCAAATAAGTCATATTGAGTGTCAATCTTTTGCAGGCCTATCTAATCTGAAAAATGTGCAACTTGAGGGCAACAGACTCCCTTTTGTTTCCGAGTGCTCTTTTGCGGGGCTTCCACCGACCTCTGCCATCACTGTAGAGTCCTCATCCACCTGCTGCTTCATCAATGACTCGCAGTGCAAACCTATCGACCCCGCCTTGCCCTACTTAACCTGTCATCATCTGCTACAAAACAATATCATTACAGTGTTCTTGTTTGTGGCAGCATCTTGTGCTATTGTCGGCAACATTTTTGTCATTACCTGGCGATGTTTAAGAAAGAATTGTGACAATACAGTGCAAGTGCTTCTAATCACAAATCTTGCCATATCCAATTTGATCATGGGATTTTACATGCTGATAATAGCATCTGTTGATGCTTACTTTGGTTCCCATTTCCCGTCTATAGCTGAGGAATGGCGTGCAGGGCCTGCGTGTAAGTTTGTAGGCTTCCTCGCCCTGCTCTCCAGCGAGGCCTCGCTATTGCTAATCACTTTAATCAGCATTGACAGGCTTGTAGCAATTGTGAATCCATACTCACAATTTTCAAAGAAAAGCACCGTAATTTGTCTTATAATCATATGGGTTGTTGCGCTGTCACTGGGAATCATTCCAACGGTATTAAGCCGTACAAATCCAGATCTGTATGATATGTCGGAAGTTTGCATAGGCTTACCATTAATACCTAAATCACCGCCTGAAGTGAAATATACAACGACCGTGACGTCAACATACTATTATGACACCAGTAGCAGCTCATCTCACTCCAATTCTCTGTATGCTTATCAAGACTATCTAGATGACCAGTCCATCTATGAATCAGATGAAGTGGCTCAAATTTATCAAAGCACAGTGCCAACAACTCAGCAAAACCAATATCTGTCATTAGCCATATTTTTAGGCTTAAATTCTCTTTGCTGTTTAATCATAATTATTTCATATATCATGATATTTGTTAATTTAAAAAAGAAATCGTTCAGAGTACCAGGGTATCTAAGTCAAAGTTTTCGCGACAGGAGATTAGCGCTGAAAATGTCCGCTATTGTCTTGTCAGATTTTGGGTGTTGGATTGTAATAATTGTGCTTTCGATTTTAGTCCAGTGCCACTTAATATCAATCACACCTCTTCTTTACACTTGGATTGTTGCGGTAGTTTTACCGATAAACTCAGCAATCAACCCATTTTTATACACGCTATCATCTGTTTGTGGGAAGAAAAAAGAACCAAAATCTGAAAGAATTAATCCACTTATGATGAAAAACATGTTACAAGATTGAGAATGTCAAAAAGTCTAGAAAGGCCTGAAAAAGATAACACTGCTTGTTTGTCTTGCACTGTTCCCATGTAGAATTGAGGTCATAGCCCAAAATGTTTGTCTGCTCTATGTGACCATCCATCACAAATCTACTGCAAAGTCAGTATTTTTCATTTTAATAATAATAATAGTAATAATTGTTCCACTTAGCGTGTTTTGAACATCGGGTCAAAGCGCTTATTACATTACCAATAGAATATGGTCAGCTGCCTTTTACAATGTCCTTGGTATCCATATATATATACCATCAGACGGTGCTACTTAACTATATTCCTAGTAATTACCCATATAATGCTTGGGTCGACGAAGCAATGGAGACTAAATGCCTTGCCCAAGGGTATGACTTGTTGGCACTAACAGGGCTCGAACTAATGACCTACTGATTATAAGTCCTGCTCTGTTCTGTTAGACCACACGAGCTTGGCATAAGTTGTATTCTGACACAATTGTGATTTTTGCAAATTTTGAAATGCTCACCTTTCTCATATTCCTAGCAAAATATCAGTTTTGATTTCAACTGTAAAATATCTGATAACTAATATTTTCTAAATATAGTTGCATTGGAAATATGCATTTTATAAGAAAATTGTAATTTTTCTTGGTTTAAGGTATTCCGATTTTATTTGCTTGGAAGAATCATTACTCTTCTTCTGGGTGTCATGAATTTGAAACAAGTGTCATTTTAAAGCCAGGGGTGTGAGAGTTAGCTGAAAAAAAAACCTCTGAAAAATGCTGAAAATAGTGACAAAATGTCCAAAATAGGCTGAAAATAAAAGAAAAAGCTGAAATTGTGACTATTTTGAAGGCATGAAAAACGCTGAGATCAGCGTAAATGCTGAACCATGTAAAGCTGAATGTGTGTTCTTTTTGCATATTTGCAATTTATCAAATTTGACCCAGGGCTGAGTTTACTTGCGGTTTGTAGTGGATGGTCACATATCATGTACATCTGGAAACACTGGATACTCAGACTAGCTGTACTTTGTAAAACTATCTATACCACTCTACAAACAAACTTTTAACATTTGACCTAACCTGTTCAAACACAGGTGGGGAAAGGGGAGGAGTAAAAAGAGGGGATGGTGCTCTTTGCCACAAATAATTGGGTCATCTCTTGCTGTTGGTCATTACTGGCGTATATTGAGGAATGGATCTGAAAGGATTCAAGCATTTCAAAATTTGTCATATTGTTCTTCAGGGTGGAAATTATATATTACTAGATTGTAACCATATGCTGGTTTCATACTTTGCCTTAAAGTTTGGTCCTTTTGGGCAGAACATTTTGTTTTTTGAACTGTTGTAAAGTAGTGTAATTCTGTCATTTCTAGAAGAAGCTTGTTTACATAATATGGTAATCTAACTAAAAGTGTTCCGCAAAAGAAACTTTGTTTTGGTTCTATTCTACTAAATCAAATATCTGACCAAAATAATTGCACATAATGGGACATGTTTCCTGTGATATGGGTACAAAATTTCTTCCAAAATCCTAAACTATCCTGCTTATCAGGCAAGTTAACAAAATTTCGTAAGGAATCAAATGTTGCCGAATAAGCGGGATAGTTTTGGATTTTGGAAAAAAATTTGTTCTCATAATAGTGATTGTAGGAAGTGTACCCATTCACATTATGTGCAATTATTTTGATCTGATAACTTTATAACTTAGAAGAGAACCAAAACAAATTCTTAGTCACTCAGTGTGTTTTTACTTCCTAATAAGGAATTTTGGCCATCCATTATGAGACGATAGATGACAGTGCGTTCAGCGTGAAACGTAGTTGAGTTGCGCGTTCAAAATTACGGCGCGATGCAGGTATACGCATACATCCGGCGCGAACAGCTTTACTGGGTTTGGAATATTTCATGTTTGAATAGGGGTGTACGTGCTTCCAATGATAATGTTTATAGTTTTTGGCAATAATTTACGTTTTTGGTTTATAAATGACTCAAATTTGTGACTAAGAATGAGAATAAAAGATGGCGATTTATTGTTTTGCCTGTCATCTATCGTCTCATAATGGATGGGCATACATTATTTTTTCGTAATGGGCACCCCCTGCGGGGGCACCCATTACTCAAAATAATGTACTCCCATCCATTATGAGACGATAGATGACAGGCAAAACAAAAAATCTTATCTTTTATTCTCTAAGTATACACGTTACTTTAGCAAAGATTTTTGTTCCTTAATTATTTTGGAATAGCCATAATAGCTATCTGATAGCTAGAAATTTTGCCTTTCACTGATAATACATATACTGTTGGAAGTTTATTTTTTCTCAAAATTTGGCAATTTGAGTACAAAATTAAACTTTTGGAATTTATGTGTTATTTCCCTTCATTAAAGGAGCTTGTCCGATTTTCAAAATTTAGTTTTCTATGTCATTTGAAAGATGATCACTAAAGAGGGGGTGTACGTTTAAAATTCCAGCTGAATCGGTCGACCTGTTTTGATTTTATGAGCAATTTTCTATTTCAGAGCCGCCTATATGTTACTTTGTAAAATTAATTATGGTTACCATAACTAGACACATTTTCATATCACATGGGTTATGAGAATAATATGAGCAATATTTTTGTACCAAAATCTCAAAAAGTTTGAAAAAAAATTGAAGCAACCAGACCATGCTCCTTTAAGTGTATACTTGGTTTAAATATTCTATCATTTTTTGAGAAATACCAAGACTAATATTTCACTTAACCATGGAAGACAATTAAGACAGATTATGGTCCAATTATTTGGGTCAGTATACAATTTGGAACTCAAATCTTAGGAACCGTATATTAGATAAACCTAAGCTAAAAAGGCTCAATTTTTTAAATAAAATATGCAGTAGATTTTATTTTGTCATGTGAGTGCAAGAAAGTCGTATCTGCAACAGCTGCCATTTGTCATATATTTGGATTGCAGACTTTATAAATAATCTCTAGTCTTGGGTCAGTGGTTCTTGAAATGGTTTTTCAGGTGACACCGTCATCTGAAGAACCATTTCAAGAACCACTGACTTAAGACAGGGAAATTTTGAGTTTTTCACATTCTTGTGATAAGGCATATATAAATATAACATAGGGCAACCATTGCAGATACGACTTTCTTGCACTCACATGATGATTTGTGCTAAATTTCAGTTCCTATGGAGCTGGTCACATTTCAAAATTTAGGGGTACACCCCTTACCAGAAAAAAGTGCTCCTACCAATATTTTGGTTCAGCAGGATGTATGTAACCTGTGGGGACATCTGGCAGTTAGTGTAACAAATCATTTCATAGGTCACCATCATGTACTGCTCTATTTTTTGACCTTTTTAATTTTCAGATAAAAATGTGACTGTAGCTGTAAGTTACTGAGTTCTTCAAATTATCGAGTCAATTGTTGCATAAGAAATGCAATAAAATTAACCATTATGATTTTGCTTTATTTGTTGATTATTTAATCAAATTTAAAATTTCATTTCATATACCGCTACAGATCTATTTCCCAAAATCACATACTTAAAGCAATACTATAAAGTGTTAAAATTGAAGCGCCCCCTGTCACCCGTGACTTTCAATTTTTTTTGCTTATTGGGTTTGTTTTTGGTAGATATGAATACCCTCCAAACGATTTGGCTCAAAGATGCTTACTTTTTCTGTTATGGCCATTTGTTGAATTAAATTTGGGCTCCCAAATTTAATTCCACATGTATTAGTATAGGAAGGCATACATGTGCTTTTTATCAATTTTTTTGGTGGTAAAACAATGTTTTTCACAAAATACACTTGAAAACGCTTTTAGATAGTCATATTCCTCCATTTTATGCTGTTTTTACTATGAACCATTTTTGATCAAAATCTTGTAGTATTGCTTTAAGTAGAGCGTAAATAATGTATTGCATACAAATATATTTGATGTGCTATTTGAATTTGTGATTTAAAAACATATCACATACATATTTATAACAAATAGATCACCAGTAACACCAGTCGGCATCAAATATCGTGGATGTCGGTCACAGGCCACCAAATTGATTTTCTCGAAAGGTGACTTTCATAAAAAAGAACAGTATATGATGCCACCGACAATTTTTATGTGTATATCATTTGCTATTTGTGTTGTATTTATGCTACCGATAATATTATATTTAACCAGCTTGATATGTGCTTACAATGAACTTTTTTATGTATGCAATGTGTTTGTTAATATTTAGTGTTGTGTGTTTGCAACTTAAAATAAATATGGTTTTGAACCAATCTGATATCTCATGTTTCTTTATACTTTGAGTTTAATCAGTTAAGAGTTATTTCATTTTGGGGTTGGGGGATACTCAAAACTTGGATTTGGCAGGGATGTGCCTCTTGAAAATTTGAAATTCCACCCATAAAATGCCAACTTTCAAGAAAAGAGGCACCCATCCATGCACCAAATTGTCCAAATTTAGTCAAATTTATATAAAATTGTAATTCTTGTGAAAATTTGCACTATTTTGACACAAATTTTGGAAACTTTTGAAAAGTTGAGTCATCAAAATACCAAATTTTGTGAAGAAACAGGACTGATTGAAATACTAGAGAGCCCTTGCTGCCTGATTTGTTACACATCCATATAAAAAAAATTCTGTACTAAGTATAGCCACCCCTAGTTTTATAAGTTTAGTGTAAAGGTCCCAATATTTTCCCTTCTAACTCCCTAAGTTTATTCCTCCTATTGTTTTTGGAAACAGTTTCATTCAACAAAATAGCTTGTAATTACATGTAGGATTGGGATTATTTACGACTGTCAACCACTCAAATGTACTGGATTTATTGCATTTGGGGACCAGTCACTAATAATAATAATAATAAGAAAACTGCAATTTTAAAGTGCCTTATGTAATGCCTCAAGGCACTTTATAAATCAACCAAGAGGATCCAAACAGACTAAATGAAAGTCTAACACTTGGGGGTGGGTGGCCTGATGATTTTCTGTGGGGTTGATGATTAGTTTTCTTGAAAAAATGGGCTGAAAACTGAAGTGAAATATACTGTGACATCCAATAGACTAGGGGGGGGGGGTCATTTTTTGTGCTATTTTTCTTCACATCAGGTCCCCCAACAAGTGTTTGTTAAAGGTCCTAGGTCTTAAAATCTTTTGGTATACGGATTGTTGCCCATGCAAATACGTCTTTGTGGCTCTCAACACTAAATATATGGTATGTGTTTCCAGTTTATGTTTTGCTTTATCATAACAATTTGGCTCGGAAAGTGTGAAAAGTTATGATCATTTCTGCAGATGAATGAAACTTTCATTTTAGATCTTTTTAACAGATCTAATTTGTTGGTTTTGTGGTAAAGACAGTGTTTTGAAGCAAAACATAACAGATAAAGTTTCCACGACATTGATAGCCTTTCCAAGGGAATGCCAACATGTTTTGTGTACCATATTGAAGACCTTTCCAATTTTTTTTGGTCACCATAGTCACCAAGCTAGACCTCTGATTTGCTAATAACGTCTGTAAACGTAACTCAAAAGTGAAAGCTACATTCATATTTGAGGTGGGAATAATGTACACAAAATAATGTCTGTATTTTCGATTGGTTGCCATGGTAACTAGGATGCAGTCAGTTGAGATACTTGGGGCACAATTTAAAAAAAACACACCATATAATAACACCTTATATAGGGCCTATAGGCGGCAAACATTTAACTGAAAAAATAATCTTTACATAATGTTCTAAACGAGTTCAAGGTAGATTGAGAAAAATTAACCTCCTCATTATTTTATTCACATTGATCCTACGCACCTAACCAACAAATAGGAACTTTGTAACTCTTTCCCCCTCCCCCTTAGATATCCTACACTTATGCTTTAGCCAGGAACAGAGAGAATCAGGAATTGAAACTGGCTTGTTGAAAAGTGCCCCAACCCCAGTGGGGTGATTTGCTATATTAATCAGCTGATTATTGTAGCAAATCCACCCTAAATGTAAATGATATACCATACTACGTCACATAATAACCCTCATTATACACATACTAGGGTTATCTCTATTGTTATATGCGCGTTAATCCTAAGTTGTTTACGACATTCCGCGAAGTTATGTATATCTCTTAAACAGTTGTTGTGTTGTCACTAACACTAGCGAAGCATTTTATTTGTACAGGTTGAATGGCGAGTATACAAATTCGAGTAATAGATCAGTTCTTTCTGTATGTGAACTCTGCGTGACCTATTCGTGGTTGGTACGCATTTTGTCCATTGGCTCGGAATAGGAGTTTCACGGTCCTGGCCATAGAGACAAGGGTACAGGTTTGCATAGTGCAAAGCTAAATAAGGAAACTATTAACAAGAGTAAACATTCGTAGACAAGCAGATGTGGAGGTTCACAAGTCTCCCTATAAATAATGGACAGATGTTATATAGCCATATGGAAGGTGGTTGTACTATGATTGATATAACTATTATCAGTCCATATCAAATACATGCCTAGCTATTTTAATTTTAGTGGGTTTTTTTCTGTGAATAACAAACTTTAAGAAAACTAATGAAAGAAATTTGTTTGTCTCTTGTTGACCCAAAAGGATCACACTTTTGCTTTACCAAGGACAATTGTGTTCAAGTTTCATGAAAATCCGATATGATATGTGGAAACTGTGATCAATGTGGTTAAAATCAAAGTATTCCCTACGTGTCATCAAAAATGTGTTCCTAGACCAAATGGTATTTAATTAAGAAAATCAATATGAAATAAAAGTTTCTTCAGAAGGTTTTCTTGTTTGAAAAACCGACATCCATAGTTTTACAGTGTAAATTTAGCCATAATGCATGCTTTCACAAGAAAAAAAGAAACAAAGAAACTAAAAAAACCAACAGAGGTTGAATGCGCCCTAAAAATAGTATGTTGGGTGTGGTATCTTTTACAGTATGTTGTCTGGTGATGGCAAACCCTGTCTTCAATATGCCCAAGTTTGGACCTTCAATTTATATCCACCACTTTGGAGATGTTAAGAGCTTTCACTCATTTGAAATCTACTATAGTCGCAAGCTGACGTAGGTCATAAACATCACAATGATCTAAAATAACTCAGCATTGTCTTCGTATGCAGTGAAAATGATCAATTATTTATCCAGATATCTCTTCATTTTTCTGGGGTTTTTTTTGTGCAAAGGACAGGGTTGTCACCACGCCGGGCGGTGCTGGGCAGAGCTACCCGGTACAAAAAATCTTCACCCGGCACTTAGTGTCATTTTGACCTTCTCCACCCAGCACAAATTTCATGCCATCATTGAAAAAATCCTCATATTTCTCTTTCATTTTACCACTTAGTCAAGAAATGCATTTAAGTGCACTGAATTGCATCATTTGAATGTCATTTGTTCTAAAATCTGAAGGGGTGTCGACTCCCCCTGGCACCACTTACCTAGCACTTTGCCAGGATTCACTTTGCTCCGCCCAGCACTAAAAATATTCTGGTGACAACCCTGGCGAAGGAAAATCTGTGACATGATGAGCTGTTTGTCATCTTGGTCTGTTTTGAATACCTCACACCTCACATGATTTAGGTATACAAAAATAAAATAAATGCAGGTCATTTATGTATGCACTACGCCTCCCCTGACTTGTAATTCCACGCGGCCTCAGCACACTTTACAGATACAATTTGTTCTAATCAATGGGTTATATCACTACCTGGACTCCCTTGGACAAAAGGGCTTACAGCAGCCTACATTAATTAGCGGAACTCTAGCTTGAGCAATTTACATCCTCATAGAATATGCACACTCAGCTCCAGCTTGACTCAGCGCGAAGCAATCAATACAGCTCATGTTTATCAGTCCGAGAACTAACCAACTTAGCTCAGTTGGTTAGTTCTCGGACTGATAACTAGAACTAAAAAAAAACAGAAAGTGTGGAAAATGGGAATAACCAAACAAACATGAGATTTAGGAAGTACATAATGTCAATATCAATAAATAAAAGATCTGTATGAAAAAATCTAAATGATGATGCATCTGGAGGGGGTGAAGGCACTTCTATGTCTAATCATTCCGTTGATCCCATCTATTGACCAAAATCACCTTACCATAGAATTATGAAGACTGTCATAATATACCCTAAACAAGGATTACAGTCGTAAAACTAAAGCAGGGACGTTGACATAAAAATACAACCCTTGACATAATGCATAAATAAAATTTTAACAACTCACTGTATCTCTTTATATAAATACAGGAGCGTACCATTGTTGATTCGTCATGAATCCACAGTTGTTATTCATATAAGCGCGTCACGCATGGCACAGCGTTTACGGAAGTGTGTTTACGCAGTAAAAGTCGGCGCTCTGATCATGTACTTGTATAAGTGCCCGACGCGCGATGATCAGTGCGCCGACTTTATCAGTGCGCCGATTTTTACGCAGTAAAAGTCGGCGCACTAATCATCGCGCGTCGGGCACTTAAACAAGTACATGCAAAAGCCTGGTGCTTGGGAAAAACTGATAACGTCAAAGCAGCAAACATTCACTAATTAGCACTTTACTTCAAATATGCTAAACATTTTTATGAAGATGAGAAGGCCTATCTGTTAAATTGAAATTAAATTGAAACATTTAGAATTTAATTCATCCGTTTTCAGGATGATTTTTGTTGTTGAAAGGTATTCAAACACGTCACAGAGTTGTTCATCGCGAATCAACAACTCTGCATCCGATGCGTCGGCATATTTTTATCGCGCGAGAGTGGCTTTATGGATGCATCGTTGGTGATTGGCGATGAACAACTCTGTGGCGTGTTTGAATACCTAAATATTCCAAGCAAGAAGTCGGACATAATAGCACCCCAAAAGAGGAAACAGACTCATACATTTATCCTGTTTTTTGTCCAACAGTAGTTTAGTTTATAATAATAATAATAATAATAATAATAAAAAGGCGCTTGTATAGCGCAGAAATACTCTTTAAAAAGAGCCTCTAGGCGCTTTACAAATACATAAAAACCATTTACAAGCAAAAGTAAAAATATTTAAACTACGTTATTAAAAATATGAA
>JXSR01S013939.1:26301-39623 GCA_000969725.1 Ophiothrix spiculata | reverse complement strand
GCTGTCACCCAATGACCCTAGTTAAAGGTTCTTCAACGGTATGTGTGTCTTTTTTATTTTGGTCGCTCACCTCACACACACCGTTGAAGCATTGAAGCACGATTTCCGAGGCGCCATGTAAATAGATAGCGAGCGAAGCAAAAATGATTCGCTCCCAAAATCTCTTAAATTACCAGTCTTCACTTGCTTCTTCTTTAGTAATACTGGCCAACACTCCGATGGAGTCAAACGGTCAGGGTACGGTCAACCAAGTGAATTTACGTAAATGTCCCATCTGTTACAATCATAAATGTTGTATAACGAGACTAATTTGTTACGTAAATGAAATTGATGGTAAATTGACAAGCAAATTAAATCCCGCTGATTAACATGTGGAGAGAAAAGATCCTCATTTTCCAAAAAAAGCATGAATTTTTAGCGGAATTTAAATTATTGATGTTAAGATTAAGGAAACAAAGATTAGGCTAATGAAAGTTGATTCCCAGTTTCCCGTTTCCCGAGTCCGGTCAGAAAGAAATGCCGGTAAATATTTCATTATTTCAAAATAATTCATTTTTTGATATTTTCTAACAGTTTAAGACAAAAACGATTGTTTTATAGTAACCTTACTCACGAAAGATATATTTTAAGCACAGTTTACGATGGAATGGGGGGTCGGAAGGATCGGTAACGTCATATTTCTAAGATCAATAACCGATTTACGCTGGTCCCCGGCTTCTTAGCTACTTCCGCGTGTGTGTTTTCTTAGACAAAATATAGGCCTAATACGGGAAACCAGCGATCGTTGATGAAGTAGTCTATGGAAAATGCTGCGTGAACTATGAGAAAAATGGATGTGGGTGTTTATTTATAAAAGGGTACCAACATGTGACATTGGCAATTTTGACCCTAAAACCAATATTTGTATTTTAACTTTGAAAAATAATTTCCCATGTTGTTTAATTTAATATCATTTGATTATGTGGGATGTTTCAAGCACTTATTTGCCATAAAAATGATGAAACTCATACAATTGTCTGCCAAAAGGGTCAAAAATCAAGGTTCACAATGTAACAGGGGACACCAAAATGCATAAACTGGTTTATATCACATGTCATTATATTTTAACATGAATTTTCATTCTGATCTTATTATGTGACCAAAATGTAACTTAAATTCACAAACATTCCACCAATTGGCTCAAGTATGCTTTTTTTATATGAATATATCTTAAATGTAAATGTCACAATGTAACAGGGGACACCAAACATGTTTTGCCCAATATTTCTAAAATATTGAAGTAGATTGAATACATTTTATCAGAAACTTGTCAAAAGCCATAAAGGTAAAGGTAAATATGAAGAGTTTAATAGAAATTTCTTACGACAACTTGGAAAAAAAATGATATCAATGTTTGATCACCTGGAATTTTAGGGGACACCAAAGAATTTTTCAAAAAATAAAAATCAAGATATTTCAAATCTCTCAAATGTCTGGGCTTCATAACTTTCAAATATGTTTAAAACTACCAGAAATGCACAAAAACAACAATGAAAATAAATGATACACTGGTTGGTCAGAAAATTACAGCCATATTTATCCATCACAATGTAAGTAATTTTAGGGGGACACCAAATGTTACATTGTGAAAGCAGATTTCAGAATGATGGCATATCAACAATTCAGGAATTTTGCTCCAAATTTCACATTAATATAAGAGATTGATGTGTTTTCTTGCTACAAAATCATCAGGAATACTCATATCAGCTTATTTACTGAGATAAGATCATTTATATTTCACATGTTTTAAATGTCACACTTTTTTGTTGAATTTGGTGTCCCTGTTACATTGTGAAAACGTACATATTTTGTGTATAAAGATAAAACGGCACGTGCTTCATTATGTTTTTGGCTTTCAAAATAAGGGGTGTGTATAACCCTTCAATTCACACATCATCAAATTAATCCGAACATAATTACCAATGAGTAATTCCAGCTTTGAAAAACATCACTATGTAACAGGGACACCAAAATCCATTGGACCCCAGTTATAAAGAAACACCCATATACCACACGGCGCATTGACTGGAGAATAAATTGTAAGCTCACCTGTGCACTTAGTAATGTATTAATTTACCAAAATAAGAAATTTACCGTCAATTTTTTCAGAGGTTTTCATAGACTGTATAGACTTATGAAGATATGTGTGGAAGAGAATGCATAGTAGGCTACATTTTCTATTTGAAATATCCACATGGTGGCTTTTGTGCTTTCCTTTATTTACACGTATATACATGTAGTTGGCAAAAATTGTGTTCAAGATAACTGAATCCAAGGAACATTTTATAAGCATAAGAAGTGTTGTAAGTTCGTAACAAAACCGTGTGTACCAAAGTATATTTAAATGAAGTCTGACGATAAATCAGTGTGTCATGCCGCAAAACAATGATACTGCAGTTAAATTGGCATCAATAATGAATAATGAAAAATTTCCCACTCAGTCATGAAAAAATTTGAAACGGGAAACTGGGGATCAACTTTCATTAGCCTTAGGTGCAGACAAATTTGGGAGTGAGTATCAATATTTTAAAGGGAACATTTTGGCGCTCCTCGGTTTTGTATAGCTCAATGTGCAAACTTAGTATAGGGAGAATTCGTAAAATGATAAAAGCACTTCCCGACAAAAGATAATTTCTTCTCCCGGTCTTACTAAGTTTGCCTGCAAACTAAATGACCCCCTATTATTTTGAAAGTCAACCTTTTTTATGGTGACTCTCATCCATTGCCCTGATTTTTCGAGAACCTACATGTACACAGAATGACCCTCTTTTTTCCCCAATTTTTTACGAAAATTAGCCTTATTTTATTCAAAAACTTACACCGAATGACCCTGTTTTTCGCTCTTGCCAACAAATCGCTCGAAATGACACAGTTTTTTTGGGGGGGGGCTTGTACTGGCGGGGACAGGTCGTTGTTCCGACGTGTCATTTCTCCGAATGGTTTTTGTTCCGAACGGCCGTTTCTCCGAATGGTTTTTACTCCGAACGGCCGTTTCTCCGAATGATTTTTAGTCCTTTGATCCGACAGGTTTTTAATCCGAAAGGTTATTGCTCCGAAAATCTTAGTTCCGAAAGGTTTTTGTTCCGAACGGTTTTTATCCCGAACGGTTTTTAATCCGAACGGTTTTAATTCCGAACGGCCGTTTCTCCGTATTTCGGAGAAAAGACCGTTCGGATCAAAAACCGTTCGGACCAAAAACCGCTGTATTTTCAAATAGATTTATTTTATTACTCGTCGCTTTAGATTTCCTAATCAATTTATGCTTTTCTCATGCAAATAAGGCAAATAAAAAGTGGAACAACATTAAGATAACTATGATAAGGTTTCTTTTGGGTTAATATTCATGAAAAATGATGGGAAGTAGAGACATATAATAATATTTACAAATAACACAGCGCCTATAAACTTCTCATTTATCATTTCAAAGACTTCTCTAACTAATTAGTGTAGGGTAACATGAATTACCGGTAGTTGCTCTTTTGGCAAAGTATAAAATTCAATTTCAACTAATAAACATATCAAAACAAACAAACAAAACCCCTCAGGCATGCTACATTGCGCCAAAATATGTTTACATAATGAAATTATAAAAACTGACAATCAATCAATCAATCAATGATACAAGTACTTGCATGATGCGTACCCCATGAAGGAGTCTGTTCGTACAGGGGACCCACGGCACAAATAAGAATACAAAAACAAACAATTATTGGAAATTTCTTGACATCTTTTCACACGTTTTTCTACGTAGTCGTCTGTTTCACTTAGTGTGTAATGTAATTGGGTCATGACTGTATAGATTATAACTCCGAACGGTTTTTGACCCGAACGGTTTAAACTCCGAAAGGTAGTTTCTCCGAAATTTTCGGAGAAACGACCTTTCTGAGCAAAAAACATTCGAGAAACGGCCGTTCGGAGTAAAAACCGTTCGGAGAAATGACACGTCAAAACAACGACCTGCACCCTGTACTGGCATGGAGGCAGTGATGGCTTTTTTTAATGCGCGCGTTTGACAAATTTGTTTATTTTAACCAAAAAATGCATGTTTTTGGATGAAATAATGATTTCTTTCTTCTTTCTTTTCTCCTTCCCCTTTTCTATTCCTCCTTTTTCTTTTCTTTTCTCTTTTCTTTTCCCTCTTCTTTCCCCTTTCTCTTCTTCCTTCTTCCCCATTTTTTGCGACTGGGGGAGACAAGTTGCCTCCCCTGGACCCATTGGTTATGCCCCTGCAGAGGAGACTGCTGCTTTGTGAGTCATCTTGTTTGAAAAGAGTCACTCATGTCCCTGGGACTTTCAGTGATAGTGTAATAAAATAGGGGTCATTTTAGATACACATGCTACATCTCCTCGCATTTAATGAGAGCGGATTTATGTACAAATATTAGGTGGTGTTAATATTCAAATTCTTTATTTTTTTATTCCTAGGCATTACGTACTTGGATCATACAGGTACGACGTTGTATGCAGCATCTCAGTTGAAAAATTATCATGAAGATTTGTTGCAACATGTCTATGGCAATCCTCATAGTCAAAATGCAAGCAGTCAGTTATCTGCCGACACTGTTGAACAAATCAGATACCGGTAAGCTCACAAAGTTTCCATACCATGAAGATTTGATGCAACATATCTATGGAAATCCTCATAGTCAGAATGCAATCAGTCGGTTATCTGCCGACACTGTTGAACAAATCAGATACCGGTAAGCTCACAAAGTTTCTATATGATGAAGATTTGATGTAACTAGCTTGTCTATGGCAATCCTCATAGTCAAAATGCAAGCAGTCTGTTATCTGCCGACACTGTTAAACAAGTCAGATACTGGTAAGCTCACAAAATTTCTATACAATAAAGATTTGATGCAACATGTCTATGGAAATCCTCATAGTCAGAACCCAAGTAGCCAGTTATCTGCCGACACTGTTGAACAAATCAGATACCGGTAAGCTCACAAAGTTTCCATACCATGAAGATTTAATGCAACATGTCTGGCAATCCTCATAGTCAGAACGCAAGCAGTCGGTTATCTGCCGACACTATTGAACAAATCAGATACCGGTAAGCTCACAAAGTTTCTATATAATCACATTTGCTTAAAGTTGAAAATGACAATTTTTGGTGAACATAACCATCGGCTCGCCAATACTCAGAAGATGCAATTCAGTCTCGAAGTGTTACGTGTAATCCGATTATCACCCTATCGACTGGTTCACGCTTTCTAGTTTTGAACCATGATCACCATACAAAAGTATAACATACACTGTTGTCAGGGGATGTGCGTGAACCAGTTACTGGGAATGTTACATAATCACTACGATACTGAATTGTATGTTGTTCTTATAATGTTATTATATGAACTAGTAAAAGCACTGACTGACTTGTAATTTAATCATCATCCTTTGACTTCCGTCGAGATCCATGACACACATCTTTGCCAACCATCTTTATTACACATAGCACTTTCAAGTTCATTGTAATTTCAGGGGGACAAAATACCGTACTCCAACTTGAATTTGAAAGTATTAAGTGCGAGTATGCTTTGTGATAGTGGCACCAAGGGGAATTTGAATATGGTGTCACCCCTCTTTTTCATAAAAGCAAGGAATTTGTTACAACTTAAGTAATGACGGTATCTTGTGCTCTAAAATCACTTTTACCCTACTGTTGTTTTCTTTCACTTCTACACCTTCTTAATACCCTTTCTGTCTTTTCTTCTCTATTTTGTCTTGTCTCCCCTTTTCCACACTTTATTCTTGTACTTTATTCACATGTGATTGATTGAAATTCACAATTCTATCGCACGAACACATTAAGAAATGTCTGCCACCTTGGGATCTGATTATGAGTAAACACTCTTTCGTAAGGCCATAGCAAGAGTTTCGTACAAAAGCTTACGAAGTAATCAAATAAACATTCCACACGAATACCGTAATCACACTGTAAGGCTATTGTGACCAAAGCTTAAAGATGCGTTTACATTGCAACGACATGCCCTCGACGTAGGGTAACATATTCCAAAACACAAAATCCTGGACAACAAGCGACGAGTAAAGATGAACAATCAAAGCTTGTTGATGGATAGTAACGACCACCAGCGACACCACAGCAACAAATGACGAGTGGGTACTGAAAGAAACACAGACTTACTAATATATTAAGAGTTTGGCTTAATGTTGGGTGAGGACTTCTCGTCGACAAACAACTGTAAGCAACATAGGGAGGCGGCAAATACTGACCAAGACTGACGTAAAGGAACGAATGCTATCGACTGGTCAGGGCAACAGTAACGTGACTTTAAGTTTGTGCGGGTGGTACAATCATTCCTACTCACATCCCTGCAACACACTGTTGTTGACAACAATTGCCAACGAAATTGTGACGACCTGTAAATGACTACAAACTGCTACAAATGGTCACGGAAATGTCAAAGAACTGAGTGTGCGGTGGCCAACGAAATCTCAATGACATCAAATTTTATTCTATGTCATCCAAAAATTGTAAAACTTGTAACTGAAAGCGACCGATAGTAACGACAATCTGCGTAGGTCAGAGACTTTGTCAACATTAACTGACTCTAACTAACGAGGACCAGCGTATAATTCAAAACTGCAATTCGCAGGTCAACATTGTCGTTACCCCCAATATGTTGCAATGTAAACGCACCTTTAGATACAGGAAAGCTTACAAAATACAAATGCATCACATATTACAAGTTCAAATTTGTATAAACTTAGTTTACATTAGTAAAACTTAAATTCTTTTTAGAATGTGTGGCAGTGTTGAGGAAGTAACACAAACTTCAAATTTTTCCGAAAAGTTGTATTTTCAACAAAAGATCTATAGCTCCGTAAAGTGAGATTAATAAGAGCAAGAGTGACTTGTAATGAGTTTTGCCAGCATATTCCTCCCACTTATATTTCTTCATAAATGATATAGAATAAAACCATCAAATTGTATTGAGTGAATATCTCATATTTGGTGACAATGGCAAACCGTTTCTTCTTTTTTTTCCTTCTGAATTTGCTCAAAAATTGTCATGGTCATAGCTCTGTAAAATTAATCCATCATCCGTTTATGTGCATAAACCTCAAAAAGATATTCTTATAATAATTGACCCAAGAATTATCTTTTCTCCATCTCTTCAATTTTAGAATCTTGCAACATTTCAACACAACTCCAGATCAGCATAGCGTCATCTTCACCTCTGGATGCACCGGTGCTCTGAAGCTTCTAGCCGACACTTTCGATTGGAAGAATCAAAATGGGTACCCCAACTACAAGGAAAACAAAGCTTCCAAAAATAATGCACCAGACTACTGCACCATCAGTGCTAAAGGTTCAAGTCATGCAACAGATTGCACAGTCAATGCTTCTGCTTCAGATTATGGAACAGACAGCAACAAAAATACCTCTTTCCCCAATCATGCAACAGACTGCATCATTGATTATTCTGTTTCAAATCATGCAACGGATTGCGCCATCAACACTCCAAAATCAGCTGTAAGTGGATCGTCTGGCTGGTTCTGCTACCTGGATGATAATCACACCTCAGTTATTGGAATTAGAGAAGTTGCCAGGGACAATGGAGCACATGTTGTGTCAATCACAAATGAACAAGTTGAATCTAGTTTTCAAAATCATATTGAAACATCCAATGCTTCATCAGTTACTTCACAACACAGAAATTGCCTTTTTGCCTACCCAGCACAGTCCAACTTCTCAGGTTATAAATATTCATTAGATTGGTGCACAAAGGTCAAACAAGGTCAGCTCTCTCATATCTGTTGCCATGGGAACTGGTATGTAGTCCTAGATGCAGCAGCGATGGTCGCTACATCACCGTTAGATCTCGGTCAATGTACTGCTGACTTTATCACGGTTTCTTTCTATAAGATGTTTGGTTTTCCAACTGGACTTGGAGCTTTGATTATTAGGAAAGGGTCAGAGGTCGTTCTCAGGAAAAGGTACTTTGGAGGTGGAACAGTGCAAGCATACCTTAGTAGCAAACGATTCCATGTGCCGAAGTCTTCTATTGTAGACTGGTAAGTACAGTGGAACCTCGTTAACACGAAATCACTGGGGCCAAATATTTTAGTTTGTGTTATCAGGATTTTGGGTTATCCAACTGAATTTGTATAGAAAGTTAATACTTGGGACCAAACAACCATTTTGTGTTATCAGGGTTTTTGTGTTAACCAATTTTGTGTTAACGAGGTTTCACTGTAATGGGTAAAATGAAACCCTATCTGAGACCATAAATCTACCGTATATGTTCGAATGGATACCCTATCGGGGACCATAGCTGTTGAAATGAGTACCCTATCTGAGACCATAGTATGCAAATGTGACGAAATAATTACAAGAAATCATAGGTCAATGTAACTGTACACTATTTGAACACTCTTAAGAAGTGTTTATAGGTATTTGAATCACTTTTATTGGCAATTTAAGGCACCATTGTCATTATTTCAACCATTACTTCTTAGTTTGATACCCTATCAGAGAGACTTAAAAGCCAAATTTGATACCCTATGTGAGACTTGCAGAGTACCAGGTCAATTTTGATACCCTATATTGCAAGTCTCGAGACCTGTCCAGGTTTCACCTTTTTGGTAACGCAGGTGGTTACCCAGTCAGAATACCCAGTTACCCCCTCATCCCCAGGGAATCCAGCCAGAGAATCAAAGTCTGCATATACAATGAATGGCCTAATATAGGCGTTGGTGTAACAGATAGGGGGCACCCCATCTGAAGCTGGTCACTTGCAAATTTATGCCAACCTAGTGGGTAGGGTAAAAGGGAGAGCAATTGAGGAAGAAAGAGACAGGTAAAATTGAAAATCTAGTTGGAAAATGGAAAAAATGGGACAGTGCAAGCCCAAAACAGGTTCACCTGATGATATGTGTGCAAATGAGTAGTCTTTCCATTGCAGGGCCGAGACTCAGAAATTTGTTTTAGCTCTTTTGACTCAAATGTTTGAACCTAATCTTATAATATTGCTTTAATTAATTTTTCCTATTTTCTATTTGGCAACAGGTTTGAAGATGGTACCACTCCATTTCTTGACATTATAGCAGTAAAACATGGCTTAGATGCTATGGAGAGGCTGGCAGGTAAGAACCAAGCTACAATCAGGGAAAAAAGTCTTGGCACAATTATTTGTGCATGTCTGTGCATATGCATCTGTGATTTTGCACGCTTTTCCCGTTCCCCACTCAATGTTGATCCGAACACAAGGAGCATCTTTACATCCAACATTGAAACAGGGGTGGGGAAGGGGGGGGGGTCAGAATAATAATAATAATAATAATGACATTTTTATAGCGCCTTTTACCGAAGATACAAAGCGCTCATGATTCGCTGCAGGTAAATCGTCACAACCATTTGACTTCACTTAGAAGTGCTTCCGTAGAGCACATTCTATCGGTACTTCGGCTGTAATATTCACCCTTTGTGCAGCTTCCCATAACCTGGGTGGGGGCAGACTCAGATGGACAAATCTAGTGACAGTTTTAGATGCAGGAGGAAGACCGGAGTACCCGGAGAAAAACCTACGGAAGCGAGTATGGACTGTAAACCAAATGCACATACAGCGCCGGGGCCAGGAATCGAACCCAAGACACCCGAAACTCATTGGTGCAAAGCGAGGGATTTACCGCTACGCTAACCCGCTTCCCCAAAGAAAAGAGTTCTTTATTGCCTTCATTTTTATCCATCTCTTACTGTAGTTTTTAGTGTTTTAAACGGATGAATAGACCTGAAAAGACTTGAGTGTTCCAACAACATTTTTCCTTGATTGTAGTTCAAAGATTCAGAAGTGGATAAAAGGAAATACTGTGGACCTGATCATAGACAAATAGTACATTGTACATGGTTAGACGTGAAGTAGTTTTGAGGGAGCTGGTGGAGGAGACTAGGAGGTGCTTTCAACATTTGCGGGGGGGGGGGGGCTTGATGGCTAAAATTACCAAAAATAGCTTATTTACATGATGTTTTACTAAAGTGTGGTTGGCTTAAACCCAATACCAGGTTGCTATATAAACAGATACCATTGAAAACTATTAAATTCGGGCACAACAGGCAGATATTTGTGGAGTTATCTGTGACAAGCTGTGAGTATGCCACACTGTTTTCAGCCTATAAATAATCAGTGCTGCAATGTCGCAAAAGTGAAAAGCTTTAGTGTACCTGCTTCAATTGGATATGGAGACTGCATACTTCATATTGTGCAAGACTTTTGAGAATTTGTGCCCGAGAATATTTTTTTATTAGGGGTTCATAGCGGTCATTGAAATCATTGAAAAGTCATTAAATATGATTTGGGTCATTAAAGTCATTGAAAAGTCTTTAAATTTTGTATGAAGTCTTTGAAAAGTCTTTAAATTGAAAAGCATGATGAATGATCGTCAAATGATGATGAAATTGAAGATTTTTATGTTCAACTTCTAACATGTGTAGTTTTACTCATTTCAGTGAGTAGCCAGTGGAAGCCTTAATAAACGTAATAAAATCTGTGCAAAAATGTCATTGAAGTCTTTGAAAAGATGACTTAAAAGTCATTAAAAGTCTTTGAATTCACTCTGGTCTTGACACTATGAACCCTGTTCCAAATATAATCTTTTTTTCCCTTGAACAGGAAGCATGCTGTCTATCCAAAAACACACGTTTGGTTTAGCCAAATATGTTTATGACAAAATGAAGGCATGTTGCCATGGTAATGGATCGTCGGTTGCTAGGCTGTATTGTCATGGAAACTTTAAAGATATGGAGAAACAAGGACCTATCATCAACTTTAACCTTCTGAGACCTAATGGGGAATATGTCGGATATGCAGAGGTAAAGTTGAAAAGAAAAGTATGGAGGTTCAGAACCTTTGTAGACATTGACTGAAAAAATAATGTGATATCATAAAGGACGAACGCGGCGATAAGTTCCTATCTGTAGATTTTGTTTAGTTTTTGTCAGTTAATAGATAAGGGTCTAAACTTAAAAATTCAGCAATAAAAAATGGGGTCACCAACCATCTGAGCGCACTATGACGTCATATATGATGACGTCATTTTTCTTTTAATGAGCGATAACTTGAAAACTCAAGCGTTAGATTACTTAGTGTAACTAACTATTTTTATCTGTTCAATGTTATTCAACCGAATTTCGACATTTCCGTTGATGAAAATTGTTTTTTAGATTTTACTCCATGTAATTTTATCTCACGCTATCTTTTTAAAACAGTTGGTGATCCCATATTTTTTTTCTCGATTTGACATCCACTTGACATTCACAATTGACCAGACAAATATTTAAAAATTCTACAGGTAGCAAATATGTGAAAATTCAGCATTTTTTAGTATAGGAAAACACACATAAAAGTTTTATCACTGAAGGCTCGTTGGCTCGAGAGCACTTGTAGCAACTCGTTACTATTTCGCACTTTTTTCGGCGCTTACCAGGAAGACAATGCGTAAAAAACTAGTGCGTGTATTGCGTTTTTCAACCAATAACTGATTCTGTAACGCCGCCACCTGTTGGTGAAAATTAACACCGCGATCGTCTTTAAGAACCAAAGTTATTGTTATAAATCCCTAGTCAATGTTACTGCCTATTATCTGTACTATAATACAAACATAGACATGGAACCATAGAGAGATACATGCTTACTTCACTATCTTTTCACTTCCAGCCATGTCTTGCGCTATCTGCTGATGTGAATAGTGTTCTCGCCTTTGATGCCAACTTTTGATGACCATCCAAATACTTATAAATCCCCATTAATGTTAACCATTTTTAAATGAAAGTTGGATGGAAACTCTCATTTCTAAAAAGTAGATATATGCCATTTTTTGAAAATATTGATCAACCAATATTTTACCTTAATTGGCATTTTGTATGGTCAAAATATGAAACATATATGTGATGACTCATCCCGAAAAGGGTGACTTTGCGACAAAACAGGTTTCAAGAAACTGGTGAAAATAGGCAGCAAAAAATAAACAAAATAATAAGAACTTCCAATAGATTTTTTGTTGTAAAAGTTGATCGCCTTGATCAATTTCAACAAGCAAGGTGTCATTTTAAAGATTAGAAGATGTTGTAACAGATAAAATGATAAAATCAAAATTGATATCATCTGCAAAGTCCTGCCTTTCGGGGTGAGCCATCGCATAAATGATTTTTAAAAATATATTTTAATATGTCAGTTATCTATGTCTGTTTTCTTGTTTTAATCATTAAAAATTATTTTTGTAGGTAGACTCCTTAGCTGCCTTGCACAACATTCACCTAAGGACAGGCTGTTTCTGTAACACTGGAGCTTGCCAAAGCCACCTGGGATTATCATCCCAACAGATCATGGATAACTTTCAGGTAATTTTGACTTCTTGGGATTATCCTTCCAACAGATTATGGATGACTCTCAGGTAATTTTGACACTGAAGCTTGCTAAAACTACCTGAGATTATCATCTCAACAGATCATGGATAACTTTGTGGTAATTTTGACTTCTGGGGATTATCCTTCCAACAGATCATGGATGACTTTCAGGTAATTTTAACATTGAAGCTTGCCAAAGCTACCTGGGATTATCTTGCCAACAGATTATGGTTAACTTTCAGGTAATTTCAACACTGGAGCTTGTCAAAGCTAACTGGTATTATCTTCTCAGCAGATAATGAATAACTTTCAGATAATTTCAACACTTGAGCTCGTCAAAGTAACCTGGGATTATCCTCCCAACAGATCATTGATAGCTTGCAGGTAATGTTAAAACTGGAGCTTGCCAAAACAACTTGGGATTATCTTCCAAACAGATTAATGATAATTTTCAGGTAATTTTAACAATGCAGTCAATTGCCAAAGCTACCTAGGATTATCCTCCCAACAGATCATGCATGACTTTTAGGTAATTTTAACACTGGAGCTTGCCAAAGCTACATGGGATTATCCTGTCATCAGATTATGGATAACTTTCAGGTAATTTTTACACTTGAGCTTGCCAAAGCCACCTAGGATTATCCTATCAACAGATCATGGATAACTTTCAGGTAATTTTAACATTGAAGCTTGACAAAACTACCTGGGATTATCTTGCCAACAGATTATGGATAACTTTCAGGTAATTTTAACAATGCAGCCAAAACTACCTTGGAGTATCCTGTCATCAGATTATGGATAACTTTCAGGTAATTTTAACACCGAAGCTTGCCAAACCTACCTGGGATTATCTTCCAAACAGATTATTGATAACTTTCAAGTAATTTTAACATGGAAGCTTGACAAAACTACCTGG
>JXSR01S013937.1:22168-37701 GCA_000969725.1 Ophiothrix spiculata | reverse complement strand
AGCAGATCTTTGAGATCAATTTACTTGATGTTCCTTGCTTTAAAAGGTTCTAATAGCAAATTAAAAGGCCAAATGGTATGAAGGGGAAAACGACATAACACATCTCAGCAGTTGGCCATACAACTGACCGACATGTACCAGAGCGATTTAATTAAATTGTCATTAAGTAATCCAACATCTTCGGGTGATTTGTTGATTTTGTGACCATAAATTAATTTCATAACGTATATATTTAGCTTGATCAGTGTAACCAGCCTCCATTAACACGAGAGAATCATTCATGAAGTGCATAAAGATAATAATTACAAGGTGTACAGCTTGTTATTGTACATTGTTATTTGTTATTGTAAAAGTTCGGACAATTTGGATATTTCCATTTGACCGATATCGTACTTAAATAGAAGCCATGTGTTAGTATTATACTTTAGTATTGTACTAAACTTTATTGAGATGTGTTCTCTACTAAATATCGGTCGTTATCGCGTAGATCTTTCAATCACGCCAAAATCGACAATCATCATCGGTAATTTTCAACTCATCTTCGTCAACTGTCGAAGTTGCCTAGCGCTATATAAAGGTCAGATTCCTTTTATCCGTTTGCGGTGCGGTTGCAGTGCGTTTTGCACTGTAAGGGTACTGGTCAGTATAATTTAAACTACATGATTGAATGTACCAGTACCCTTACAATGCAAAACGCACCGTAAGCGCACCGCAAACGGATAAAAATAATCTGGCCTTTAGTACCCGACTTATTTGTGCTGATAACGAATCTAAAATAAAAAAGTATAGGTCACCGTGCTTGTTTTTGCGATACAGGCATTTCAAAAAGTACACATTTTCCAAAAAAAAATCACCCGATTTACCATACAAAGTAATAAGAAAGCTCAAAAACGTCAATCATTATGTGCTTGTAAAATAGTAAATGCTCCATTTGTTTTATTTTTTTTTACATAATTATGTTAAAGCACTTTTTGCGCACTTCAAATACTGAAAAAAAATATGGTCACCGTGTTAGTTTTCTAGAAAAACGACCAAAACTGGCATTTTTTGCACATCTGCGTCTACATAATTTCCCGCGTATATATTACGCAGCTATGCGGCGCGTGATTAACCAAACGCGTTAGCAAAGCATGCGTTCAGTGTGCATTGAAATTTGCTCACGCAAAACGGATGCAAACATTTTTTTGATTTTTTACTATTTATGAAAAAATCGTTATCCCGCAGTCGTAAGCAACTGCATCTCTGAGAAAACCCCTTAATCACCGGGCATTGAGCGTCGTGGGTTCGAATCCGGTGGGTGGCATGTGTAGTGTCCTTGAGTAAGATACCCTAGTAAAAATCGAGTACAAAAATAGTACAACATTCCTAATGTGCACATTTGGAACATCATTTAAGTACAATTTGAATACATTTATAGTACACAAATTTGTACTATATTTGTACTAAAACTGTACTATAATCATGATAATTGTGTTCCAAATGTGCATCTCAGGAATGTTGTACTAGAATTGTACTCGATTTTTTCCAGGGTACTTACCGTCATATACTCCTCTCCACACAGGTGTCAAGTGGGTATCGGCATTCATCAGTGCTTGGAAGGTAAAAGACTCGCGGTGAAGGAGGTGTAGCGACCCCTCACCGCAAATATAACAAAAAATTGAGTCTGGACCAATCGCTTCGCATGATAGATGGGCACTCTGACCTTTGTAAATACCATAGATTTGGTAAATACAGGCCGTACCCTTTACCTTTTTATACCTTGAACTTGCGTTCTTTATGCATGATGAGTAGCCGTGTAACTATATATTTGATGGCTTTCATTGTCTTTGATTTAACGCATAAAGGCCTCACTACACATATATATATTGTACGTATGCAGAAAGACCACCTTGTATTTTACGATAAACATGACTTCTTTGCTTAAAAAGGTTCTAATAGCAAATTAAAAGGCCAAATGGTATGAAGGAGAAAACGACATAACGCATCTCAGGCTGAGAATCTCAGCAGTTGGCCATACAACTGACCGATATGAACCAGAGCGATTTAATTAAATTATCATTAAGTTATCCAACATCTTCTGGTGATTTGTTGATTTTGTGACCACAAATTAATTTCATAACGTATATATTTAGCTTGACAAGTGTGACCAGCCTCCATAAATACGAAAGAATCTTTCATGCAAAAAGATAATAATTACAAGTTGTACAGCTTGTTATTGTACAAGTCAATGTCACGTCCGTATCATAAGTCATTTGTTATATTTAAGTCTCCGACTCTTAATCACCGGGCATAGAGCGTCGTGAGTTCGAATCCGATGGGTGGCATGTGTAGTGTCCTTAAGCAAGATACTTACCGTGAGATACTTACCGTCATGTGCTCCTCTCCACCCAGGTGTCAAGTGGTTACCGGCATTCTTCAGTGCTTGGAAGGTAAAAGACTCGCGGTGAAGAAAAGTGTGGCGATCTCACAGCAAATAAAACAAAAAAAGTAGAGTCTGGACCAATCGCTTCGGAAGAGAGATGGGCACTCCGACCTTTGTAAATACAGACCGTACCATTTACCTTATATAATATTTTACCTTGAACTTTCGTTCTTTATGCATTGTAATAATGATAATGAGTAACCGTGTAACTATTTGATGGCTTTCATTGTCTTTGATTTAAGGGGGAGTAGGGGGGTTTTGAAGCAGATCTTTGAGATCAATTTACTTGATGTTCCCAAATGATGACACGTTAATGTTATATACCATATTGTAGCCCATATTGAGAACTTTCAGAATACGCGCAAAATTTCGGTATGGTTGCCATGGTAACCGCGTAAGGCCTCTGATTGGTTAAACACGAAAACAATCATAACTAGAAAACAAAGAATGTCACTACAACCAAACTTGGAGGGTAGGTGTAGGATGACAAGACGCAGGGCACTATGGAAGCAGATTGTTTATACGGTTGCCATGGCACCGAGGAATCGACCAATCAGGTAATTTTACTCCGTAATTCAAATTTGCGACAAAATTTCAAAATTCCGCTTCCATAGTGCCCTAGACCTATCTCTTCTTAAGACACCTGCCAAATTTTATGGTTATACAGTATTTAGTTTTTGAGTTATGATTGTTCTTAGTTTGGTAGTTTGCGATTTTTCGACTTTCGAGATATAGGCTTTTAAACATTTGCAAAAAATAAAAATTTGAAAAAATAATAAATAAGATACTCAGGCTATAAGTAACTATTATACTATGAAAGATAATAAATTAACACACATTTTGAGCCCATTTGATTTAATTTAGCGGAGTTATGGATTTTTTTAAAAAAACGTGTTTAAATATAGCCGAGTGAGAAAAAATAAAGAAATACATAAGAAAATGACAAATTTAGAAATTTTGGTTGCAAACGATTCACAATGCATTATCTTGATAAAATAATTGATTTATTTGATAGGAAAATGTAATTATTTTATTAAAATTTAATTTTAATGAAAATCCCCAAATTTGTCTTCTGTATACAAATGTGTGGTGCTCTGGCATAATGAGCGGAAAGTCGCGATTGAAGATTTTGAATAAATGGCTGCTAAAGTAAAAATATGATGAAAAGATCAAAATTCGTTTTTTGACATAAAACAAATAAATAAATTAGTGTTAACCTATATTTCGCGTTTTGAAGGTCAATTACGCCGGGAAGTGTAATTATTCACGGGTAATTGATCGCGTTTTGCTATTATACACTGTAGTAAACAGTAACTTTTAAAATCGATTTGCGACATTTTTTTACTGCCAGATTTTGTGTTGTGTTGTGTTTCTATCTCTAAATGGAAATTGCAGAAAGAAAGTATGACATATTATATATCATTCGAAAGCTGAGATTATAGAGAATTAAAATATGCCATAAACTCAATTTTGGAAATCGCGACTTTCCGCTCATTATGCCAGAGCACCATACAAATGTATAGGAAAAGCGTCCAGATATTTACGACTTCCGTTCTTAAAATTGCCATAACTTCGGAACCGAATGTCCGTTTGAACTCAAATAAAAAGCATTATAAAGTAGAGATTCTGTAGTTTTTCCTTGTGTTAATATCTCATTTTTCTGATCTGATCGCAAAGATCTGTTTTCAAACCCCCTAACCCCCCCCCCCCCCCCTTAACGCAAAAGACCAACTGATTGTCCGACTTATTACACGTTGGAATAAAAATATTGTTGCCACTTCTTTATGTAAAGGTCGATTTATGATGAAAATATCTGAAAACTAATGTTGCTTTTGGTCAGATTTGATAGGAAATCTTGTTGGGTGTGAAATGGAACTCCGAATGTGATCATTTTCTCATGTACTGGTAAGGGGGTAACAACAAAAATGGGTCAAAAACGTGATTTTTATGTCAAATTTGATTTGACCCCGCCTTGTTCAAGGTCACATCTCCACTCAAGAAAAATATATGGAGGAAAATGCCCCTATGTCCCTCCCCGCAGTAGGTTCGCGGCGAAGCTGAATATATTCATTGTCCTGTTCACTGCCATGATTGCCTTGCACATGAAATGATGACGTAGCTGAAACCTCGCTGTGGTCGAGCTAATTCAGATCATCCAGAACTCTTCAATGAATATTCTCTAAATTACTACGTTAATAAAGCAAGCGTGGTTTTTATTTTGTAAAAAACCCTACAAAATATTGGGGTGAGTTGGAGTGTGTGTGTTTGTTTTCAACAGCATGCCATAAATCCATACCATTTAATTATCTATGCCATGATCTTGGATTCATTTTTATACCGTTATCATGTTTGGTAATTTAGACGTGCTCATCAGAAGCTGTTTTGCATACCAAAAAGGATACTTGACGGACCATTGCTATCATTGACTCCATTTGTATTCCTTCAGGGACTGAATCCTTCGGTATAGCCATATGAAAGTAAACTGATTTAACACCATTGTTAAATGGGGGAAATCAATCTCATCTAGGAGAGCTAAACTGCACTAAATACTGAATTGTGGGTATAGACGTGGTATGAAATGCATTAGCGACAGTTTTATCACAGATGGGGCTTTACTACAGCCTTACGCGCGTCCCATATGTCACATTTTACCTCCGAAGAGCTGTACTTATATCATTTAGTTTTCCTCATTTGTGTTGTAAGTGATGTTATTGTCAGGATGAATTGGTTTAAGAGGACATGCAAATATTGCTGAGTATTTATCACCTAAAGCGGTTATCTGACAACATTTGATACAGGTTAGGTTATTTCTGGTAAAGAAGAAAACGTATCATGATTATAATACCACTCACAATCATTTTCACTTCTGTCAAAAGCAAATTTCTTGATAAGCTAAAACAGTTCATCTATGGGTAAATGTTGACGTTTAAACATTAACAAAATTAACGTGTTCAAATAAAATTGACATTTATACATAGATAATAATTCAAAGTTCAATTGAATAATAATTGAAAGTTTTGTTCTTTTCATATGTGTTTTCGTAAACCTCAAAATTGGTTTCATTCGTTTTGGGAAAAAAGAAGGTTTTATTAGATATAAGATTCACTTTTTTCCTGCTTGCGCAAGTTATGGCCAAACATAACAACTTTCTAAACATCACGGTCGAGCTGTATAACAAGAGTTGGTATATGTAGTGACATCACTGCAGTGGCGTAACCAGACATTTTTAAAGCAATATTTTGAGAAAAACAGTCTAAAATGAAGGAATGTGACTAAAAGCGCTTTCAAGTCTATTTTGTCAAAAACTTGTTTTGCCATAGAGAAATGAATAAAACGCACATACTTTCTTACCTATACTTGTACACGAGGAACAAATGACAATAACAGAAAAAGTAACAATATTTAAGCCAAAATCGTTCAGAGGGTATTAATATCTACCAAAAACAAACCGAATAGCGAAAAACTCAAAAGTCATGGGTGACAGGGGCACTTCAATTTTAACACTTTATATTTTTTGCTTTCATTGAGGGCAAGTAGAGGCAAGACGATTTAGAAGAGGTAAAAGAGTTCTTGGCAGACACGAAAAGGTACACCCAAAAGTTTTTCTGTGTAGCAAATCGACTATGGCGAATGCAATTAATTTGAAGTTTCTTGGTGTATCATCTCATATTCACCCTCTTGTCACTGGCAAACTTCCTGCTTTCTTACCTGCTCTGAAACCATGCTCGGAATGTGTATGACAAGCTCAAGAAGGTGAAAATATATAATACCCAAATGGCCCTGCATGATGGCATACCACCCAAACTCATTAAAGAGTTTGTATACGAACTGAGTTGCCCTCTTCGAAAAATTTTGAAACTAACAAAACAGGACCAAATTTTGAAGCCTGACATCAATGATCACTGACAGACGTTAGAACAATCCTTATACTGTTTGTATATACGGAGTTGTATGCTTGGAGAAAATCAAGTACAATTCTAGTACAAAAATGTGTACTAGAATTGTACTTAAAGTGTACTCGAATGATGTTCCAAATGTGCACATTTCGATTTGTACTAGAATAATTGTAAAAGGGGCAATATATGATCCACTTTTCACCCTCAAGGTCACCTCTGGTCTTTCTTTTTAATGTGGGCACACATAAAAGGTGGATTTGTTACATTGAGAATAATTTATGCATAAATTTTGTCATATCTTTTCAGCTATCCCATGAAATGTTTTAATTTTGGTATCATTATAAAGACAATTTATTTGACTTTCAAGAAATTAAAAATAGAACCCAAAATAAAGTGATTAAGTAGGCTTAATAACCTGTTAAAGCTAATTAGCCAGGGTGGAGGCGGGTGTGGATGAGGCGGGTGTGGATGAGGCATCATGAAAATTGTGCATCAATTTTTGTGTCATATCTTCTTAAAAATCCAATGAAGTGTCATAAATCTGATTTGATTTCAAAGGCTGGTTATTGTTTATCAAAATCAAGTTGGAATTAACCCGAATAAAGTTGATCGTTAACGCTAATAACAAGTTAAAGTCAAAAAGCTAATTTAGCCAGAAATCAAAACGGGCATAAATGCGGTTGGTGTGGATGAAATATGTACATTGTGCATCAAATCTTATCATAACTTTTCAATAATTGTATGAAATGTTATAATTTTGGTATGATTTTGAAGATAATGTATTAGTCTACAAAATCAATTAAAAATAATAGCCAAATAAAGGTGTTTATTATCTCTAATCAACCATTACCAGGAGGGAGTTAGGTATGGATGAAGTGAGTGAGTTGTAACGCAAATGGGCCCGACCTCAAAAAATATGACCCTCTATGGATGTTGAGTTTATTGGCTTATAAGAATCCTCAACTGGTATACAGTATGTTTCGTTCCCAAAACAATTCTTTCATTTGTGCTTGCATTTTTGAGAAAAAAAGAGAAAATGTTTCTAATTATTCAGAAATGGTTTTTGCTCTGTAACTCCGCAACGGATAATTAAATTCAAATAAAAGTATACATTTCTAGAAGCGGATTTGCATACCGAACATGATGGTTAGGTCATATTTTGGGGCCCAAAATTTTACGGGAAAGCTAACTAAATTTTTCTTCGGTAAAATTTTTAACCATTTTACTTTTTAGAACCTGCAAAGCAATATCTAGGAACGCATTTTTCACATTTTTTATTTTTTTTCTTAGTTTTTGAGATATCGTCAAAAATTGGTCCAAAAAATGTTTAAAATCCCACTCCTGACACCATTTTTGGCAAAATATGCCATATTTTGACCTATTTTTGGCAATATTTCAAAAAATAAGATAAAAATCAAAAATTTGTGAAATGCGTTCCTATAGATATTGCTTTCTAGATTCTAAAAAGTAAAATGGTTCAAAATTTTACCAAAGCAAAATTTAGATAGCTTTCCCGTAAATGATTTTTGGACCTTTTTTGGACATTAGCATGATTAGGGCCAAAATTTCACAAATTTGGTCCAAAAATAATCTGACCATCATGTTCAGTATGCAAATGCACTTCTAGAAATGTATACCTTTATTTGGATTCAATTATCCGTTGCTGAGTTACAGTGCAAAAACCATTTCTGAAAATGAAGTGTTTACAGGGCCCCTAAGCAGAGGTAAAAGAATTCTTGGCAGACACAAAAAAGCACATTATTTTTTTCTGTGTAGCAAATCGGCAACATTTTGCTTAAATTCATAAAAATAAAAAAATTATGTGAAAAATTTTGCTATGGGGGGAAAATTTTCAACTTTTCTTAAATGTGTCAAAATATTCACCATTTTGGTGCACATTTCGGGAAAATTTTGAAAACTAACCTATAAAAAGACCACATCAATGATCACTGTCTGACGATAAGAATCTCCTTCAACTGTTTGTATACAAGCATTACTTACTGCTACATGTAGTGCTACAACTTACAACCCAAAGGCTATTGACCTTTTGATAAATAACATTATCTAAAGTTCAACTAACTAACATTATCTAAAGTTCAACTATTTGAAATCTATCAGTCTCCGTGGCGCAATGGATAGCGCGTTGGACTTCTAATGTTGATACTAGCAACTGTAATTCAAAGGTTCCGGGTTCGAGTCCCGGCGGAGATAACTGATGATTTTTTTCTTCACAAAGAATTTGCAACATATTTTTAACTGGAGTTCTTAAATACCTAAAAGTATAGACCGGACAGTCTCGCGATTCCTACAAAATTTGGTTTATTTTAACTTGAAAACTAAAACACTTCACGTTGAACCTCAAGAAAAGATAAAATATACACTAGCCATTTAAAGTATTTCCGCACAAACACTTTATTCAGCCATATCTCACAAGGCGTTTATAAGGAAACTATCTGGAAACGTATGTTGCTTTTGGTCAGATCTGATAGGTTATTTAGTAAAGTGTAAAATTGAGCACCGAATGGGATCAACCCCCTCACGTAGGGGTAGGGGGAAACAACACAAATGGGTCGAAAAACGTGATTTTTAGGTCAAATTTGATTTGACAACGCCTGGGTCAAGGTCACTTCACCATTCAAGTTGAGTAGTCATATGGAAGAAAGGCGCTGGTAGGACTCGAACTTGTGACTTTGGGGCATGAAAAGTCTTGTGTCCTAACCACTACACTACGTGAGCGCTGTGTCGATTAATTGATGTTTTATCAATAATTATATATCTAACAATAGGCACGTGTTGCTTAATCGTTTGCTTCCGGGGTTATATGGTGTTTTGCGCAGAAATTTGATGTCTTATTTGACCTAAAGGGACCAAGAGTCACAATCTATTACGTGATGGGTGTTTTACCCCAAACTATCACAAACATTTTAGCAAACCTGTTAAAGAAGTGTTGTCGCTTTCTATTGACCAAATGGCTTAAATATATGAAGTCCAGAACCGTAGATTTTTGGCAAAACGCAAAGACCAAATTTGACCTCACTCAATGAAAAAAATCACTGATGAAATTACACAAATGTTCACATATTTTTCGCAAAATTTCAATTCTTTTGGATTTCAGGATGTTTTTACAACATTATTCATCTAAATGCAACATTGTTTTTGAATTTTGATATGTTTGGATGAGTTTATGGGCCTTTTCAAATTTGTGTCTCAAATTCATGAATATTCATGAGCATCGTTGAAACGACGGTCTGTGTCGATTTTCTATGCATAAAAAAAAATAAACTAAGCCGTATTTCTTCACGAAACTTCACGTTGAACCTCAAGAAAGGATAAAGTATTGTTTAGTAAACCTAATCACTACTTCTATGAATACATTTACGTATCAAAATAATTGCCGCTACAGCTTACAACATAGACCTCTTATAAACTGACCTTTTAAATTAATTTAAAAAATATATCTTAAAGGCTGGGGTAGACCTTCGAATGACATACACCGTTTTTATGGTTTTTGTAACCCTGAAGATAATGGTGATATCGGTTTTTGACCAAAACCGTATTTTTTGCATCTTAAATTTCTGGAAAGCGTAACTAAAATTTGCAACTTCTGCGCGATCGATCATATCTGCGCAAAACTTAGTAACATGGTCAATAGAGCAGAAGTACCCGTATTTATGGTACACTCTTTTGTTTTTGTTAAGTAAAAAGGTCACAGCTCATTGTTGAGTAAATCTTACTCAAAATTGATAACAATCTTACTCGGTTGATACCCAAGGGGCACGAACCCATATTTCGTGCAAACCTGACACGGCGGATTGTCAAGATGTGTCCTATCTAGAAGTGTTCTATAAAGACCTAAAGCAACATCCCTAGGTAGGACACATAAATCAATCAGCTGCATGGGGGTGTTTATAAAGCTGGTCAAATTTGACCCCATTATTTACCAGTATGAACCACAGAATAGGTTATAACACTGAAAGGGCATAATTATTTAAATTAATGAATGATAAGTGACATTGGGGGTAGTAAAATATCCATTTGACTCCAAATTATGGCATTCACAAGTTTATAATACAAAATGGCTCCCAAAATGACACACAAAATGGCCGCCGCTGGGGGAGCTAGGACCACTTCCTCGTATAATGGCCTAAAAGTATCTGGTAAAACACTTGATGTTCCAAATGGGAAATGTCTTCTGAAGCTGTAACAAATAAATCTTAATCCAAATTATGTCATATACGAGGGTCATTCAAAAAATTCTACCTGTTGTATCATAACGTTTGTTCTAATAAAGGTATAGCTACTTGAAAATTGGCAAAAAATATAGTTAAAAATGTCACCTACACATGGTGCAACAATCATTTCAATATCTTTTGTAGATTTCTGTAAACGGGCAAAATATGTGCAACATTTTTAAAAGTGGCTCAAGTACAGAGAATTGAAAAGGCCATAATATAGCCATGTAGTATTGCTATACAGTGAAAAGTTAAGAATGAACATTCAATTATGCGGGATGATTAAAAAAGCTGACCAAAACTGAAAATAATGGTCATTAACATGCATACCAACAATAGGAACAAATAACCTCTACAGCGATAATATTAAAATCACCAAAGACACAATTTACGAAGGAATGACCTTAATAAAACAACATGTAAAATGGTGGCATTATGCAGCTTTATTTTAAAGATATTTTCATGGTAGATATATCGCACAGTTAAAATTATAGTTGGTCATTCTTCGTAAAAAATTGGTCATATTCTCAAAACAAAAATTAGTCTGTAGATTAATGACCAATATTTCAGTCAGGAAGACTAATTTCAGAAAGATAGACAAATCATTATGAAATGAATACTAATTACAATTCTGCAAAGACTAATCACAATTTTGCAAAGACTATTTACGGTGGAAGACTAATTGGAACTATGCATATTTACTAATGCAGCTATTTCGTTAACTTCGAAATGACCGACTGACACGAAAATGACGAATTGAATGACTAATATATTGATGAAAGACTTATCATGAACTCGGATGTTTTGAACTGGACCATGAACTGGACTAATTTGGGCCGACAGGCTTTGACTAATTTGGGGTGACGGGTTTCCCGATTTGATTCACCGCGCGAACGAGTCGTCTGCGTGAGAACACAACTGCTAGTAGTAGCTGCCCGGAAGTGGCTGTCATTTTCTAAACATTGTGTAAGGTAAGTCTATGATTTATGTATCTATGAACTCATGCAGTAATGATTTTTGATTCGAACTAATACCATACTTGAATTCTGTGGTGAATTTAGACTAGTCGAATCCAAACTCATGTGCCCCTACATCACTGTACATGTAAGCTCATGGCTTACGCTAGTCCCGGGCGCTAGTCATGCTAGTCCGAGTTTGCACTGTTGCACAGACATCTATTATTGTATTTGATACTGATAAATGTCTGAGACTGTAGCTAGGGTTAGGGTTAGGGTTAGGGTAAGCTTATAAGCTTACATGTACAGTGATGTAGGGGCACATGAGTTTGGATTCGACTAGTCTAAATTCACCCCAGAATTCAAGTATGGTATTAGTTCGAATCAAAAATTATTAGTGCATGAGTTCATAGATACATAAATCATAGACTTACCTTACACAATGTTTAGAAAGGACTAATTAATTTTCGAGCAGGACTAATTGTATTTTGTAAAAGACTAATCTTCACATAAGTTAGGCTTCTTGTACCATTTTTGATTAGTCATGTTTAATTAGTCATTTTATCAGAGACTGGACTAATCTTACCCTTGGAATGACTAACCAAAGATTAGGCTTCTTATACCATTGAAATGACTAATTTTTTTAGTCATATGACTAATTGTATTTTGTAAAAGACTAATCTTCAGATAAATTAGGTTTCTTATACCATTTTTGATTAGTCATGTTTATATAGTCATTTTATCAGAGACTGGACTAATCTTACCCTTGGAATGACTAACCAAAGATTAGGCTTCTTATACCATTGAAATGACTAATTATTTGAGTCATATGACCAATTGATTTTAATAGCGTACCAAAGTGACCCAAATTCATTTTTTTCCCCTGAAAAATGTGGTGTAGTAGCTTTAATTGTTGCTTTTTACATAAAAACGAACTTGAAAAAGTCACGCTACAGAGAAACACACAATACATATATTCGCCTGCCGCCTGAGTCGCATCGATTTTCCCTTCTGCTTTATTAACTTCATATAATTGTAAACTTTGTTGCATCTGCTCTTTTCAGAGTTGTTTGTATAGAAAAAATTGCCAATTTTTCTCTGAAAACAACTGTCATTTCAAAACTACAAATTCAATCAAACACATTTTGAAAAGGTGTTTCTTAGTCATGCATAGTTTGAATTTTTCTGATTTGTACTTTTTGGGCGAATTTTACTTTTATGGACCTCCCTCATAAATTACCCAACAAAAGTCAATTTTTGGCCCAATATTGATCAAAAAAAAAGGCTCCGTATGACTTTTCAGAGGCTGGATTAGATTCCTACAAGTAACAGCACAAATTTATTTTAACTACATTTATCTTAACACTTACATAAAAGTTGTTTTTATGTTGGTTATTAAGTTTCTGGGCAAATTTGACAATCATATCAGTGAAATTTAGTGTTTTTATCTGCCAAAATCCAAGATGGCTGCCATTTAAATAAGCAAATTAGGCATATTTGTGCATTTTTGCTTTGTTTTTCTTTCATTTTAATAGTGGGTATCATAAAGCTTTAGTTTAAAGCCAATATAACACTTTTAGTTAAAAAATGATTCTAAGTGTACTTCTCACCTAAATGCAACAATTAACCCAAAACTTTACAATATGTCTGGAGATTTAAATGAGTAATTATTTATCCAACAGAACAACGGCATCTGAAAGCAGGTAATACCATATTTGCCCTTTACACTTATATATACAACATTTCGTCAAACTAGTATATTTTGTTAATGTTGCCAAAGAGGGTTTTTTTTTTTCTTCAACTTGCGCTATTCTTTAACAAACACACTGTAGGCTTCTTTGATGAAAATCACGTTTTTTTCTGGTTAAATCATTAACTTGATTAATTGATTAGATTAAATAAATGACTTGGACTTGAATTACTCGTGATTAGGCTATTCAGCGTCCAATCAAACTAACATTAATTTGGGTTTTCTTTAATCCAATTTTTGTTGTTGTTATTGTTGCTGTTGTTGTTGTTGTTGTGGTTTTTATTATTGATGAAGTTGTTGTTAATTGATTTTGCGCCATTTTAAATCAACCAGAGTACCACATTGGCTTTTGTATACAGCAATTTTCCACTTGCTCATAGATTCTATTGATCAAACCACTTTTGATTCATTCGGTAGGTAAATCATCAAAACCAGTTCACTTCACTTACCCAAGATGTCCATATAGACCACCGATTCTACATACAACCTCAATTCCGTATACGGTCTGTGATCTATGAACGGGGGACCATGGCTTCAGGGGGCAATCGTTTAAGCTACGTACTGACCATTCTTTTGATAGTTCTTTAAAATATAAAGTCATGATAGTGTCATTTCTTCGCTATGCGTCTGACCTTATTGCATGTCTAGAATGTTATAAATAAATGAATTTTGGCACAGATTATTTTTCATCTGATATTAGTCAATTTCCAATTTCAACCAATATTCATTGATACAAAATCCAAAGTCCCCAAAGAACTGTTGAGACAATGTTTTTTTGTGATAGTCTGGGGATTAAGCTGCTATTCACCATTATCATGTTGTGTTTTACATAATCGCATCCGAGCCCAGATCGACCCCTTCCTTAATTAAATCATGGAGATATATAAAAACAAACATTCACGTGGATGTACATGTAGGGCGGTGTAATGTTTTCTCTGGATATCCTCCTTAACATACCGTATATCATATAGATGTTAAATCCCCAAACCAATGGGCGGGAGAGCCCGTATGATAGCCTGGATGGAAGGATGTATTAAAGCGACAAAGACTTAACCAGCTAAACAACTTGTCATCTGTATGTTGCTGTGTAGCGCCCTTTTAAATGTAAGTTTTAAGGTATCCATTTACCATTGGGACTTGGTATCAACAATCGGACATTAAATTGGTCATTGAACTACATAATTCCACCATAATTCGGTTTTCTGTGACATCTAATGAATAGGTACATTTAGTTCTTCGCATGGTAGTAATTTTTACTATGATAAAGTTTGTATGGGGCGTACCGACTTCAAAATCTCAACAAAGGCCTATAAATTAATCATCTCAATAATGTGTATAAGGCCAAATAAAAAATTAACATGTTTCTCGTCCCCTCCCGCATCGTTTTTTAAGGATTTTGAAAAATATTTTTTATTTTTTTTATTTCATGCATAACTTATTTGTTAAAAAGGGTTTGAAAAGTTTTAAGTCTATGCAATAGATTATAGATTTGCTTCAGTTCAATAAGCATTTTAAAGCATATTTTGTTTTGATCAACCCTCCACTATGTCCAAAACTCAACAATAAAAATGGCCTCCTCCTCTTCCATTAACACATCTGGTATCAATACAATGCCGGGGTGAGAATTTGCCATTAATAGGCGATTTTGCATTGCCATTGAAATAAAAAATAAAAAGTACCTCTTCCTCCTTTTTTTTCAAAAACCTGGACGAGAAACATGTTTTATTTTTTACTTGGCTTAAACGTGATAGTATGAAATGGGTATGATGATCTGGTCATCTATAAGGCACAAGTTACGCCATCTTACCCCGCCTGCGCGCAGTGGTTACACAAGACTTACACATTACGATAATACAAAACAATCATTCGTTATCAGAAAGAGATAGATTTTGTTATAGCAAGCGTCCTTTAAGCGTCGATGCATTTAGAAAAGAGTTTGCATTTTTATTACTGTGGACATGGTGAACCTTTTGCGCACAAAAACAAGAGGCTATTATATAACTATCTCTTATTGCATCTACAATAACAGACTAACCGAATAACATGTTAAAAAATTGCATATGAACACAAGGGATGTAGTGTACATAATTGTTTTCTTTTGAAGTACATGTATAAACCAATGTATAAAGAAAGAAGAAGAGTCTAAGAAGCGAGCTTATTATAAATAAGAAACTACACTATCATCATACACTCTTATAAAGAAAGTATCAAATATGAGACAAAAAGGATCAATTTTGATCCTTTTTAGGTATCAAATATGAGCTTATCCTTTAAGGA
>JXSR01S013936.1:117264-129832 GCA_000969725.1 Ophiothrix spiculata | reverse complement strand
TACAAGCATTTTTATTCTTGTATTTTGTAAATATCATTCTTTGTAATTATAAATATATATATCTATGTTTGAATTTTTTCTCTGGACCTCTTGGGAGACCAGTACATTTGTATTGAAAGAGTATACCAGAATAAAGATAGAATAAACTAAACTAAACTAAACTTGCATTTTTGAGAAAAGTGAGAAAATGTGTCATTTTCTAATTATTGTCGGGGGCCCTGACAGTAATTGCAACACAGTAGCCTATGGGGATTTTCACAATGCTGAAAAAGCTTGTAACTTGGAAACGAACGGTCGGATTCAAGTGAAATTTCCAGTATATATTTATGTTGTGTGCTCTTCTTTTTATTTAGCTAGATTATGAAGAGAGAGAGAGAGAGAGAGAGAGAGAGAGAGACATAACTCAGGAGGGTCTGAACTTTGCTGAAGAAGGGAGTCATCAGCTTCATCTTACTTGTGTTGTTTACCCGGGGGGGCCACTGCCATTGACCAGTGGATATCATCCGCGACCATGGAGCTCCAAAAAGCACCCTAAACAAGTATTTTGTGTGGTCTGAAAATGCATCCCTTAACAAGTATGTCATGTCTGATTTGCTACCCTAAACAAGTATTTCCACTGAATTCTACCCCCTAAATAATCAATTCTCAATATCTCTCCATAGTTGATTGATTTTTTAGACCCTATACAAGTATTGGTGTGAAAAACATACCCTTTTTGTCACTTTTGGCCTGATTTTGACACCCTATTCGCGTTACCTAAGTACAGTGCCCATTCATGAAAAACATACCCTTTTACAGTGAATTTTCGGTCGCGCATGATATCCACTGAGCAATGGCAGTGGCCCCCCTGGGGTTGTTTAACACCACAACCCATCTCCTTTTAAGATCGTAACAAAAACTGAGATTATACCTTTCCTTGAATTTGTGTGTAAATTTTTTTGATATCATTTTGTTTCAGGAAATTCCGACTTTGAAAACGACACCAATGTGGAAAGATATGGCGCCATCTGGTAAAGGATGCGTTATGCTATACAATGCGATGATGAGTGGTGTAAGGTAGCAGATCTAACAGGACTAAAATCTGTGCATTATTTTATCAATGTAAACATAAATACTAAGTCCAGGGCCATAATTGTCTGAGGAATTTTTACACCAACTTAAATGTTGACCTTTGGGGGGGGGGGGGGGGTACTCAACTTTGAGGTACGCGCCATGTGCCACCAAAAAGACCCAGCTTTTTTTGCTCGCTCTCACCGAAAGACCCCTATTTTTACCAACTGTCACTCAAAGACCCCCACTTTTTTGCACTTTGTCACTGAAAGACCCCCTTTTTGTACTTCAGAGGTGCTTGGTGGCACTTGTACGTCACTTTCATATGTGAGTACCCCCCCCCAGGGTTAATGCTTTGTGTATCTTGCTAGAATCCATCCAGATGACTATAGTTACACTGTTTTTTTTAAAGTTTTTATCTTTAAAAAAAATCTTGGGAAATCCTAGGAATTCACAAAACTTTGTGTAGTTTAATTGACACAATGTAGACAGTTTTTGTAAAAGTGGAAAAATGGAAGACCAAAGAAACCAATTTGTATTTCAGATAGCAATATAAGGGAGTTGTCAATATTTATACCAGGAAGGGATTCAGAATTTTGGAGGTCACTCAATCATGAAAGGGTAATGTAAATTTTTTTTCTAGCAAAGAGAAAGGGATTTTGTGTTTGATGAGAGGGGTCATCAAAAATTCACATTCTCCAGCTTCAATATTGATAACTCCCAAAAATGTAGATTATACCTAAATCATCTTATACTGTAATATATTTTCATCCAGAGAAAGTTTATTTTAAATAAATACACATAGCTCAGGCTATGTGATATGGAATATAAATTTTGTGCAGTTATGTAAATTGGTAATTTCACGGTTAATTTACATGGTAAACTACCTGTAAATTACTGGCCTAAAAAGTGGTAAATTAAGTAAAATATGTAAAATAAAACATATTTTTATTTTACATATTTTTGATTTTTTTGAATTTCAGTGGCGTACACCTGCCTTCATCGGTCAGCGGGGGCAAGCGAAATATTCCAAGGAAAAAAGATCCGGAAAATTATGGATTTTTTAAATGTGCGTATACATGGAAGTGTCACATAATTTCTGGTGGTTTCCTAATCAGGTTCTGATTATATAGTTACTTTTAAGACCTGCGACGACGTCTTTCTTTTTCCCTTTTCCCTTTCCCTTTTTTTTTGTTTTTGCTGTCAGGGGGGGGGGGGGCGCCCTGCCCCTCGGCAGGTACGGCACTGTTGAATTTCTTTTGTTTTTTTCCCAATTATTATGTTTTACTTAATTTACCGATAATTTACCACAGTTTTTAATTTACCGGTAAATTAACAACATTGGTTGAAATGCTATATCCACTCATTCAATTCAGCTATTTGCCCTATATTATCAGAGATGCCACTGTGTATGTTTTGAATAAAATACTGAAAGATGCGAACAATGCACGTATAGTTTCACCTGTCACGAGGTAAGGCACTTGTTGAGGTATGGGGCTCTGCTCTTAAACATTCGTATGAAAAGGTTTTGGCCTGTTTGTCTCATTAAATCAATCTCCCAGTGACTATGCACACACAATGATTGAGTTATTGATCTCTCGGGTCAGTGCACAATGACTCCCTCTCTTACTTGATCTAGCGATTGGATGGTGTTGTACATTATCTTTCTGTCTGTGGAAACTATTTGACCAATCATTTTATGTCAATGTTTAGCTTAGTAAACTGGCGATAGAAATATCGAATGCGCGAGCATGAACAAAAGAAGCCCAAACACGAGAGGGTATAGCCAGAAGGTGTCATGAACGGGAGAAATTGGCGAAACTGGACATTTCCTCAATGAAAAATGCTTGACTTTGGCAATGGTTTCTGGCCCTGTCCGTGGAAACATTTTGCCTGTTTTTCTTTAATAATTTGTTAGAAGAATAGTTTTTAATGTAAAATTTGAGCTGTGGAAGACTTGAATTTACATATATATGTTTTACAGAATAAAATGTTCACAAACATGGGTAAAATCCCCATGCTAATTAAAGCATGCATGATTTGGTTTCATTAGCAAAAGAGACTACTTTTCCATATGAATACATTGACCATTGGTTGGCTTAAATTATATACATCATACTTTCTTAATTATTTCAAGGATAATTTTTGTACACTTGTTTGCAACAACATCAAAATACTGAAAACTTTGTCACATCATTATAAAAATACTGAATTTCAGTATAAATACTGAAAAGTGGCATCTCTGAATGATTAAATGCCCTCACTTCCAAAGTTTGACAAATCATCATGACTGGATCTTATTGCAACATTGTAACTATTTTGGCACAATGATATGAAGTAATCATGTACAATATCAAGATCAATAGTTGAGTCACTTCTTGAGTGGATATAGTATGCAATTTAATATATCGAGGGTTGAAGGCCGTATTTGCAAGTTTTTTGATCATTCATCTGGAAAGAACTTCTTTTGATATTTGTTATGATGCGTTGTGGCTCTCAACCATCGATATCTTTATTTTGCTTGTCAACCAACCCTAAATCCCTGTTTTCATTTTCTTCAGGGAATTTAAACCTGAAACAAATATACCAAAGAGATAAGCAGCAACACATCTGTGTTTTGTTACGCAGTCATCCAGGTCTGGTTCCCTTTTATGATGGTAATTATCAAACCAGGCAGCGATACCACGGATCTGTGTGATAGACATTCATATGGTTGTATGGCTGCACCGTGAGCCACATACGGCAGCTATCAATTAAAAGTTCTAATAGTTAACCCAAATTTGTGCAGTGTTGAGTGATTTTGTGCTTTAATTCATCATTCAACCACCACAACTCCATATTTGCAAGCTGTTCAGTTCTAAAATTCAAACATTTTACTAAGGCATAAATACATTAATTTTCGTAAGTTATTAGCCAATTTGTCAAAATTCTATCACTTTTTACAGAAAGTTTACAGAAAAATTATATCTTTGCCAAAAAATAGTCGTTATTGTATATCAATTCATTTTAAATCAGTAAAAAGAGAATGTAAATTGAGATATTCAGTGCATGTTGTTCCTATTCAAGAATGCACTGAGTACACTTTAATGTAAATCTTTCACACAACAAAGGTACAAATATGGGCACAAAAATGGGTTTGTATACAGGCATTCTTTGATTCATAAATGACTATGATCTATGGTACTGAACTCCATTCAGATCTTTTGAAGATTCACATGCACATGTTATTGCCAACAATTTGACAAAGCGCGCCTCACTTAGTCCTCAAGGTTGATAACAAACTGAGACTGAATATTGATTAATTCTTGTTGACTAGACAGGGGAAATACCTAATTAGCATCATAATACCGAGGAGGTCATGGCTTGCCCTGGACGACTGCGTAACAAAACACTGATGTGTTGCTGCTTATCTCTTTGGTATATTTGTCTCAGTTTAAAGAAAGTGATTTTGGTCACTGAAGCGTTTTTTTAAATCATGCGTCATGGAAGCAATGTACATCAAGGGTTTGATTTTTTTCAGCTCATTAACCTTTACCCTTATACATACTACGAAGTACTACAGGCAGAAATCAGAAGTCCGAATACGTCATAGATGGCGGATATAAATGGGCATGGAATTGCTGTCTAGGCAAGCCACGCTTGGTGGCTTGCCATTGCTAGACATTAGATCTGGATTGGGATGAATCCCGGGAGAACCATGGGGATCAAGAATTTTTTGTATGACTTATTTGGACTTAAAACAGTTTAGGGTTAATGATAAGAAACAACATAAAACTTCCGATTTTTTTTCATACTGTTCGGTACTGAAACCATTTGAAACTCTTGTGCTCTTAATCCGCTCAGATAGCCAACTGCACTTGTGGTGGTAATGATTTTATTAATGCGTAAATGACATCATTGTAATTATTGCAGCATTTTAGAAATGAGGTCGAGTGATTTAAAGTGCATAATTTCAATGTTTCTTGGTCATTTGTCAGAAACAGGTGTCGAATGAAAGTTCCAATGCATGTACAAAAGTTCTTTAAATTATTTTTGCGAGTTATGTTTTGGCCCACGAACAATTTTTTTTCAAGGTGAGGCAACACTTTTTTGCTTGTCTTTACTTGTTTGCTGAATTACTTGGCCTGTAAAAATTGTAAGGAAAAAACATTTTTCTGGAAATTTGAAAATTATATATAGGCTTGGTATTTTGTTGTACAGTAAAAATTGTTTTCTAGATTTTCAAAACTAGGTTCTGTTAGATATATCAGTTCGGCGGAACTCAGTTCGGCGGAACTCACAATTCGGATACGTATCCGAATTCGGATTATTACGCACATTCCGTATCCAAATTATGATACCCGTATCAGAATAAGGATATGGAGGGGTATCTGAATTCTGATACTCCGAATTCTGATACTCCTGTCTTGGTGCAGGAAACAAAGCAATAGCGCAAGCTGGAAAGTGCATGTAGAACATCTTTCTTGTATTTATGATAAATCTATCTGTGGAAATGTCATTTCCATCTGTGCAATTCCAGCGGAACAGCTTCGAAACATGTCCTGATTGCTTCTTATCACAGAAGGCAAAATAATTTGGCCAATACTTTGTTAGAATTTAGATGACAAATGATGATAATGTAATTGACTTTTATGCATACCGGTGCATATGGTGCGTGGCGAAGCTGAATATTCATTTCAGCTGATATCCAGTTTCAGCTGTTTTTAATCCGAATTCGGATACGGGTATCCGAATTGTGATACGGAGTATCCGAATTCGGATACGTATCCGAATTGTGAGTTCCGCAGAACTGATATGGCCAAGGAAACAATTATATTTCAGGAGTCTTCAACACAACAGAATGCAAATGCAAAGGAAATTATTTTATACATGTATGTTTATTGTCATTTCTACATGACATGAATACATACTACAGCTAGTTTTACACTTATACAGAATCTTTCAGAAAATAAAACCATCTTTACAACAAATGATTGCCATTTGATTAAAACACTTGATTAAAACACACAGAAGTTATCATGATATCAAATTTACAACCGCCACCACAATATTTAAAACTTGAAATGAAACAAAAATAATAACTCTGACTGGTGGTGCCAATGATTTGTATAGTACTGAATACAGACAGAATATAGTCTAATGGTTAATTCATTAAATCTACAATCAAAGAAAAAAGTCGTTGGAACATTCGAGTGTTTTCAGGTCCTTTCACCCGTTTAAAACACTAGAAACTACAGTAAGAGATGGATAAAGTTGAAGGCAATAAAGCACTCTTCTCTTCTGACCATCCCCTTCCCACCCCTGTTTCAATGTTTGATGTAAAGATGCTCCTTGTGTTCGGATCAACATTGAGTGGCGAACGGGGAAAGCGTGCGAAATCAATGACATGCACAGATAATTGTGCCAAGACTTTTTTCCCTGATTGTATATTTGAATAAAACCATAGACCCTAGGGGAAACTATACTAGACCGTATCAGAGACTTTGAGATTCTTTGATACAACATGATAATTATTTAACTTTTAAAAATAATAAAAGAAGATAAATCATTCATAATAGAATGAAATCATTCATAGAATGAATAGATACTGTAAAACCCACAGATCTAAAAGGAGATTCCAAATAACTCTCATAATCCGAAACTCAAATCCTTCATAGCGTTACAAAGGATCAATGGGTGATATCACAAGTTAACAATGGGTTGGATTTTAAGCAAAAAAGACATTGGGACCTTCCCATCATGCCTTGGGATTTTTGTACAGGTTTTGATGAGAGGAATGAATCATATCTGAAATATAAAATTGGATGTATGCTGTTAAAAACTCTCACTTCTGGGCAGAGTTTCATTTTTGAGTTTTATGTTCAAGAAGGTTTGAAGAACTAAAATTTGAAAATAGTAACATTTTAACCCTTGGACCAATTTGGCCCATAATCAGTGTCTACAGCCTGTCCAGAAATGAGTGGTTTCGACAGCACACGTCACAATTTAGGTCTGCTAATTGTGGTATGTTTAATCACTAATTCCCCTCATTGGTTGCTCCAAAATGGCAGCGTTGTTTGAAATCTACCTTTCACATCTGTGGTAATCTGAAATACTGGCTAACATTTTGTTTCCCATATTTTCCTTTGGTTAATTTTACTAAACCTTTTTTTTTAGCTGCAACTTTACTATAAAAGCATCAGAGAGGAAACTCATAACCAAGTTGCTGATGGATGAAGAAAAAGGAGTTCAGATATCCAAATTTAGTTTATCACGATATAATATTACGTAAACGTTAGTAACGTTACATTGGCATGTCACAAAAAAGGACACAAGCTTGAGAAATAAGTGAAAATGTTAATCAGCAAAATATTTCAAATTTTACAGTCAATTATTTCTTTTTAAAGCTGACTAGAGTCTCCAACACCAATATAATTTGAAATCTTTAAAACTGTAAATTATGTACATGATATGTTCATTTTAAATTGACTACAAGACCTTATGAAATAGTAACCATAAACCAAGATTAATCTTAGATCTATATTAGAGTCTCCCATAAAATAAGATGCCAGGGATTTAAGTGCATATTATTTCATGGGCAAGTAGCATTATTCATTATACAGTGGAACCTCGTTAACAAAAAATCTCTCAACACAAAAACTCTGATAACACAAAATGTTTGTTGGGTCCCAAGTATTGATTTCCTATGTGAAATAGTTGGATAACACAAAATCCCGATAATATAATAATAATAACTGGTTTTTGTGAAGCGATTTTCCATTTAGATCAAACCACTCATGATTCGCTGCAGGTAGATCGTCATAATCATTTCACTTCATTTCGGCATTTTGCGGCCTTTTTTTAAAGCGCATATCCTATTGGTAGTTAGATTGTAATATGTACCCTTTATGCAGCTTCCCATATCCTAGGTGGGGGCAGACTATGATGGACAAATCTGGTGACAGTTTTAAGTGCAGGAGGAAGACTGGAGTACCCGGAGAAAAACCTGCGAAAGCGAGTATGGACTGAAAACCAAATGCACATTCAGCGCCTGGACCGGGGATCAAACCCACGACAGTCCTATGGGCTCATTGGTGCAAAGCAAGGGAAGTACCGCTGCGCTAACCCGCTTCCCCGGGATAACCCAAACTAAACTCTTTGGCCCCAGTGATTTTGGGTTCCACTGTAGTATAAACAAATGGGTAGGTCTTATTGTGCATATTACGAGAAGATATTGCAAGCTTCCCATCATGCATTGCTTCTAATGTCATTGTTTGCATAGGACATCATGCAGCAGTCAGTGATGAAATTTTGAGCTTGTCTCGTTACTAACTACTCACATAATTCCCTGTACAAAAATTTCTATAGAAAGCAAGGCATCATGGGTAACAGAGAACAGTCCAAATTCATAAAATTAGCAATTGCTTTTTCTAAAGCTGTTACTTGAACTTTTATCCATATACAGGCAGATATTCTGTAAAGTGCTTTGGTCTTTTTTAGGATAAGGCGCTTAAGAAATGCCGTTTAATAATAAAAATGATAATATTCAAGTAAAAGCCATAGAAAAGGCAATTGCTTACTTTTATGAATTCACCCTATTATCCTCTTTTGTGCATACTATGGATTTGCCATTTATAATTTTGGCTATTCCATTTGGAATGTCCTCCTTCTTCCCCTTGGAAGAAAATAGAGTCAGAGTGAAAGTTTATCCAAGCTGAAATTCCAGGTTGAATTGGAATGTTGGATTCCAGCTGGAATTGATGTTATTTTCATTCAAATACTTAAATTGTTGCCAATATTTTACCAACCAACTTACAACAAATCTTTTGATTTGATTCTTTGCTAATCTTATTTGAAAACCAAAAAAAATTGTGATAATCTTTTGGGATATTCCAAAATCTCCCACAGAAGGTGTGCAGTTTTTAAATGGAACAGCCCTTATGCCAGTGCATACCACACTCATCTGACTGTCAATTCTTACAGACGTCTTTCTCTATAGGCCAAACAATAATTTATTGGACAATTTAAACAAAAATCCATGGTACGGGTTGCATTTACAAACAATGGGGCCCTGCACTCTGAATTTCTGTTTAAACTGTCCAATAAATTATTTTTTTGCCTATAGCAAATATTTTTATCAGACTCTTGTCTCCCTTTGCACACTTCTATATATTACCCTGATATAATTGATGAAAAAATCTGGAGTTGGTTCAAATTGGAAATGTGGCATATGAACATTTTAAGGATGGGTTATTCCGTGTATTTTCTCTTACGTGTAACGTATTCATGAATGCGTGCGTGTAACGTGTACACGTATGAGATACGACTCAAAACCAAAGCAACTAAGTAATATCGAAATTTTACCAATTAAAATTCATTTTTTTGCTAAAAAGGTGAACTTTAAAACAAAAAATCAAGTTTATAATCTTAAGAATCTTACAAAAAAATGGATAAAATGCATGAGAAGTAGTTGTTTTCACATGTAAACAGATACGAGTTTCAGATTTTAGCGATACTGTGACAAAGTTAGTTATAATTGTGCGTGCCTTTGAAAAGATTTTGTTTCATCCGTGTACACGTTTACCACTTATTTGTTACGTGTAACGGATCATGCGTGCGTGTAACGCATCATGCGTGTAACGTGCCCAACCTTAGAACATTGTTTTCCTACAAAAATGCAATCCTTTTGCTTTGATTTTTATGACAGTGCATGATGCTCATACAACATGGCACATGATTGGCCCCTTGGTCAAAGTTTTTCTATCCTCACCCAATCAGGCGAAAGGTTTCTCAATAACATGGATGTAGTATGATGGCGTCTCTGTCTCATTATATGGTTGGAAGTCGCCTAGCACTGTATGCTTGATATCGGAGCCGAAGCATTCCTTTAATAACTCTGTGAAAGCGTTGAGACGGTGTGGATAGTAGGACAAACGGAACCTGCAATGAAGACACATTTCAAGAATTATTGCAATTATTGTCAAGTGTCATGCCTCCCTGATTTTGTAATCCGAAATCGTTACGTGAGTGCAAGAAAGTCGTATCTGCAATGGCTGCCCTGAGTTATATCTATTTTACCACTTGTCACAAGAATGTGAAAAATCCCTCAAAACTCCACTGTCTTATGTCAGTGGTTCTATAGACGATTCCGACCGTGCACTCTCGAATGGACACCTCTTACATTGCTGCCATTACGGGGGGCCATTTTACGCTGCATGCGCAGTTGCCACCATAGTTAAAGCAATACTATAAGATTTTGATCAAAATGGTTTATAATAAAAACAGCATAAAATGGAGGAATGTGACTATCTAAAAGCGTCTTCAAGTGGATTTTGTGAAAAAAATGGTTTTGCCACCAAAAAATGGATAAAAAGCACATGCATGTTTTAAATTAAATTCGGGATCCCGAAATTAATTCAACAAATGGCCATAACAGAAAAAGTAAGCATCTTTGAGCCAAATTGTTTGGAGGGTATTCATATCTACCAAAAACAAACCCAATTAGCCAAAAAAATCAAAAGTCATGGGTGACGGGGGCGCTTCATTTTTAACACTTTATAGTGTTGCTTTAATACATGGAGATGTCAGCTTTTTAGGCCTAAAATAGGACAAATTGTATGTCTATCTTAAAATTGAACTTCGAAATTCCTAGTGAACTATGTGTTTGCTAAAATTTGCAATTTGGCGTGCGTTATTTGTCAGAACGCTGTTCTAGAAGCACGCGTAACAAGCAATGAACAGATACGCATTTTACTGCATGCAAACTTGAATATTTTTTACGCCGTGCCATTCATAATCGGACAAGTTGAAATTTTACCGTAATTTATAGTTTCCGATATGAAGATGATTATATGGCGAGCTAGTATTATACGTTGGATCACGTGAACAATAACATTTTTGTAGGCCTATTATATGTATGTAAGCACTCCGGTAAACACACTGATTTTGGTAACTATATTATATAGGGCCTATTGATAAAGTTTAAGTTTACAGATGTACCGTACCGTCTGTAATTTGTAAAAATGTCTCTGTCTACTTTCAGAACATACCTTTGAAACATTTTTTTTCTTTTCAATCTATTAAACTGACAAAATAATAAAGTATGAAACAAAATATTATGGTATTATATGCCTAACTTACTACCATTTTTCCGTTTTCAATACTAGCGTTTTCCCAGTTTTAGAATTTTAGCTTTTAATATTTATCTTTTTAATTGCTAATACATGTTCAAATTAAGCAGATCTATTTTTTCAATGTCTTTATGAATAAAGGTCAAAATCAAAATGGTTGATACATTAAGATTTTAGGCCTACGTTTTATGTTTCACACCAAAGAATTTGCGCATCTTTCGCTATCATGGCATAATAGTTCAGGTTCTTCAGGACATTAAAAACATCTACTTTTTCCCTAAACGTTTTGTTTTTATTGCGAGTGAATATACTGCCCAATATGTTAAAAAATACACCTGAGAACTAGAAGAAAAGCCATGAAAATTAATGCCGATACGCATATACAGCAGCTTAAAACGTATAAGGTATACAAAAGTGGCCCCCGATGGCCCCCTTAATGGCGACGCAACAGCGCCACACACGGTTGAGACAAATCAACATGTGCGGTCGGATTTGTCTATTGCAGATTGAAATTCATGCTTATTTAGTGATGAAAAAGTATAACGTCACGTCACTATTAGTTATTGGATGAAGCGGAGGTATGTTATGAGAAATACTCGTGCGCGAAGTGTCATATCCAGGCCTAGCACAGCTGAGCCTTGATATGACACTGAGCGCACGAGTATTTCCCATAACATACGGACGCTGAACCCAATAACGGATTTATCATACCACTAAGTCAATTTTAATTATTTAATTGATTTATTTCCGCAATTATTTTAACTTTTTCCACTAAACTTGGGCATAAACAAACTTGCTCGGACGAACTTTTTCACACACCATAATACTCCCACCCCTACCGGAAAAAACCCCTTCCACATGAAATGGAAGCTGCCACGCCTTAGCGACCGGCTATAATGCATCGGAACGCACTAACAGCCAGCTATGAAAAAACAACGGTCTCCGGCATCCTTTGATCTATTCCTTGGTGGTATGATAAAATTGAATCTCTGCCTCACAAAGTTAAAAGGCAGTATGTGCATTTATGAAGCATAGTAGATACTTCCTATAAACGTGAAATATCACTTCAATAAATTCCCAAGCTAAAAAGTTGTATTTATACATGTCTGCTATAGTCAATACCTTTAGTTATGAAAGAGAATTGATCGTCTGCTTATTTGTGCAGGATTTCTTCAAGGGAAAAGGAAGTAACTTGCAATATATCTGCAAAACACATACTGCGTTTTTACCTGGTTGGGCAGTGCTGTTTTTGAGCAACTTACTTGCAAACCGCTTCTGGGTCATCTATCTTTGGTTCTTCATTGTGTGGCGTTTTCTTTGTCAATTTCTTTGTTTGCCCCTCCCCTTTCCCATATGATCACTTCTGATCACCCCAGCCCTCCCCTTTCACTTACTTGCAAACCCCTTCT
>JXSR01S013936.1:60546-71034 GCA_000969725.1 Ophiothrix spiculata | reverse complement strand
ATGTAGGCCTATATAAATATAGCTTAATTTGGTTTATAACAATTTTGTAAATTACTTTAATTTAAAGACTGTTTTAGTTCTTTTTATACCATTAATTTCCACACAATGGTACTTACAGCCTATTGGACACTCATGGCCCAAATTAAATAAACAAAAAACACTTAATTAAGTTTTTATGGGTTAATTATTATCCTTACAAACCTAAAAAATCACCCTGTATACATGGATACGGTACATGTTTTTTGCAAAAATTAGGCATTGTTTGCCTAGTTTTAGTATCTTTTGCAAGAAAATAAAAAATGCATCAATTTCAAAGAAAATACCTAAATAACATGTATAAGTAATTAGTAAAATGTGAAACAAGGTAAATGAAAAGGAAAATAGCGTGTTTATTGCAGTATACATTGCAGAATGGTTGTTTTTTGGACACCCTGAATCCAAAATCATTGAAAGTGAATGGAAATGTGTCTGCCAATAATTTTAGCTTTGCAAATGTTATAATTAGTCATAATCCACCTTAAAAACCCAGCATATATATCATTTTGATTAGTATACCAATTAAAATCTCACTAAATATGACATGTATTTTGAGCCACCCTGTATGTACATATGAAACGTAGCTAATTAATTAATGTTATATGACTGGATGGGTAATTTACATAAGTACACTAAACACTGGTTGGGATATTAAGTTACCATTCCATATTCACTGGTGGGGCTCATAACGAGATTTAGATTTTCAACCTATTTTTGCATGTTACACCCTGTATAACATATGGGCCACCCTGCATATGTTGACCTTGACTACTATTTTTGCATTCGGTACACTATATCCTTCAAGAATATATATACTTTTATATGGTTCCGGTGTAAACTTTTTGAGTTATTTAGTCATAACTGGAAAATGATACAGTTTTCCTCATTTTGGCCCATGTAACACAAATGTACCCCACAATAAAAAACATGACCATATAGTGGTAAAAGTGGTCTCAATTATCCCTATACTGGCATATATGGTGTTTAAGGCCGTATTTTCCCCGCACATTTCGGGGCATAACTTAAGTTATATTTGGTGTAGAAAGGTGATTTAACCACCATTTTAAAGGAAATTTCAAGACCTTTCAGATGGAAATAGTTAGAAAGTAAATAAACAAAGTCTAAATTTTCATGATCCTGCCTATTTTGGGGAAATCATCACTTTTAGATGAAAATGATTGGTATTACCTTTCTTAAAAAATAAAGGTGAAAAGTGGCATCAAAATACAAAATTGACATATGATTGAATTAATGAAATGAACCTTCTTAGGCGGGGGGGGGGGGCTCAAATTTGCTTGGGTAGGGAAGTGCCGCTGAAAAAAATAAGCAGAAATACCAAGACTCAAACTTTTTAAATAAGGGCATATGTCCAAAGAGCTCATCATGATATTTGGTGTCAAAAGTGTACATTTATGGTAATATTTTGCAACACTTTGTGCTATTTTTGGCAAAATTTTTCCAAATTTTTATGAGATTCCCGAATTTGGTGTAAATTTTTGAAAATGTATCTAACCCATCCAAGTTCCAAATTTCCCAGTAAGGATCCACTGATACTGGAATAATTTGGCTAAAATTTTCATCTAAATTTTAGATTTCTCTAAAACATAGTCCTCCCTCCTCAGAGCCTGGGGGCGTTCAGGGTGCTCAAATTCAAAAGTGACTGGCAGGGCATGTGCAGACCTCAGTGACAAATCAAGGGGCAGTGCAGGATTTCAGTCAAAAAAGGGGTCCTTCAGTGTGATAATCATTATCAGACAAGGCGGTTCTCAAACCACTAGTGTCGCTTGATTGCACGATAACCCTTGACCTCAAATGACCTTAAATGTTGGTTAGAGGTACTTGATCATCTAATCCATACTTTGAAAAAAAAATCAACCAAAAACTGACGAAAATTTGACAGTTCTAACCAACAGCAAACCCGCAAAAATCTACCAATTGTTATGAATTCCCGTCGTAAAAGCCTTTCTCAAAAAAAAAAAAATAACAGATATTGGGTTAACGGAACGAAGTGCCACTCTATGAATTCTTCTTCTTCTTCCAATTATTGTGCAGACCTCACTGAGTTAGTATTAACGCACAGGCGGATTTTGAAGTCTAGAAATTGTCCGAAACGGGGTTGGGAACAGTCAGGGGTAGAATACCCTACTCTTTACGATACTGGCTGCGATTACATGTACAGGTATGACTCTTCTGTACATGGGACCGACGGCTTTACGTCCCCTCCGAAGGACGACGATCTCTCATGAAATATTTACCCAACTCTAAATACTTCATGCAAGGAGCGGAGTAGAACTAGAATATCTGCCCAATGCTGCCACTAAGTCAGATAAACGTCTAAGCAAATATTCCGAGATTCCATTCCGGCAAGTGCCCTCACCGGGAATCGAACCCGGGCCCAATGCGTGTAGGGCGAGATCGCTAACCACTACACTACGGCGCCCCTTTTATTGTTGTATATATATATTTTTTTTCAGATTCAACATGCAGATTTTCGTACGCGGCCAAGAAACCCACACCCTTGAGGTGTCTGGATCAGAGACAGCTGACCAATTGAAATGCCTGATCAGCTCCCTGGAGGGCATCCCTGTTGCAGACCAGGTCTTGCTTTATGCCGGATCCCCCTTTGAGAATGAAGACACATTGCTGAGTCGTGAGGTACCAGATCTGGCTACTGTAGAGGTAGTTGGGCGCCTTTTGGGAGGTAAGTCTCTCGATTCTTCCTTGTTACTCACCCCGCCCCCGAATGAAGACATGTTGTTGAGTCGTGAGTTCTGATGATATCAATCGATCGCCGCGCAGTCTGTTTATATGTACTATTTCTTATGTATTGTGTGTGTAAAGACTGTGCGATGATGGGTATTGATCGATGGAAATTGTCAGACTCGGCATAAACCACGAGTCACTTGAAACACCGTGGGTGCACCGTGCTCATCAGGGGCCAATTTCACTAACATGTAAATACTATACCATTTGTAAGTACGAAGTGTGCATTTATTCTTTACGTCAAGAAAGGGGAAAAGCATTAATTCAAAATATTGCTTTTACCTTCATTGCAGATCAAGAATTAAAAGAAATTCAATTTTGCATTGAATCTGTTGAAAAACTAATTATGTACAGTATGTACCATACTTTTGTTATGTTTGAAATACCGGCATCTAAAATTCACGTCTGTTTCTCTTTTCCCCCAGGTAAAGTCCACGGATCTTTAGCTCGTGCTGGTAAAGTCAAGGGACAAACACCAAAGGTAGGAAGAAAGGAAATTGCTTACTGAGAAAATGTTTGCAAGGATGTAACTTTTCAGGAAATTTCCTGAATTCAGGAAGTTTAACATAAATATTTGCATTTTTAGGAAATTCTACCGTGCACAAAAGAAAAGGATTTTTTCTATTTGAATAAATATTTTACGTATTTCAGGACATTTGAACCTTATTGTGTTACAACTCTGTGTTTGAAGGCTACAAAATTGTTTTTTTGCCCTTCATGAAAAAGTGAGGTTCAAATTCGGTCAATAGGTCAATCTTTTTTTCTTTAATTTTTGTTTTTATTATGCAAAACTCTGCTGTGTTGATAAAGTTAAAGGGGCATCAATTGGACAAATTTTTGAAATTTTATTTGTATGTGATTTACGCTTTGCATCTTATAAAATAACAGTCAATTACCAGAGATCAGGAAAAATTTTGATCTAAACCTTCATAAAAGTCAAAAATTCACATTTTGTTTGTTTCAACTTTAAGATTACAAAAATTGCAAGAACATACGACCAATACTGCATTAAATTTGTACTTGTTTCATTTTAATGATCTCATTTTAACTCCTCTCCAACGAGTGTACAATAATCAATGGATTAATCAAATCAGAAACTTTCAAACCAAGTTGAGAACATATTGTCTTTTCAAAAAAATCATTCGATATGGAAAAATATGTAATTATGTATGATCGCTCATCAAGAGCTGTGTTTAGTAAATTAAGAATTTGTGCTCATTCGTTAATGGTTGAAAAGGTCGCCATCTATCGCTCAATTTAGAAGATAGAATCTGTAAATTTTGTAATCTCAACGAAGTTGAGGATGAGTTTCATTTTATAATGAAGTGTACACATTACCAAGATCTTCGTGTCAAGTTATTTTCTGATATTGGTGAAACTTTTAACATCGATAATTTGCGCGACCATGATATATTCTTGTTAATAATGAGCATAATAATGAATATGATACAATACAGCCAGTTATTAATTTTGTTAAATCTGCTTTGAATATACGATCTACATGATCCCAACACTGTTTTCTTTGTAAATATATTGCCTTTGTATTTTTTTTTTTGTATTATTTTATATATGTCTTTGTGTAATTTTACCATATTGTAATTGTACATTTGACTATACCTATATGTTTGGTAATTGTCAATAAAAAAAAATACTTTGACTTTGTTTCATTTGTTTATCCCTTTTGACTGGGTATGACGTCAATCAACGTCTCAGAACATTCATTTCTGCCCTGGAGGGGTGTTGCAATTGTTCAAGTCTCATAACCACATGCGTTTGCTGTTACAGTCGTCCTTGCGTTGTTACACACAATCGACTGGTTTTTAATTAACACTTAAGTGCATAAGGGGAGGTCCATATGGACCCATGATTTCGCATAAACTGGTAAAATGATGGCGCTGTTCAACACTTGTTTGTCCCTAAAACCGAAAAGAATTAAATTTTTTAAACTTTCATTTCAGCAATGTATTTGTAATTAATATCTGCAATTATGAGCCAAATTTCATTGAAAAATTCCTTCGGGAAGGCAGATTTCCAACTTTTGGCGGTAAATTTTTTCGTAAAAAATTAAAATTTGACAAGAATTAGGAATCTGGCCGCCATTTTGAAACGGAATGACGGATTTTTATTTTTTTTTTTGTTTCATATGAATTGTATTGAGTTTGTGTATCACTGTGTAAAGTTTCAAAGATAAATAATGTGAAGAACATTGTTTTTAAAGCGATCAAAATCATGGGTGCATATGGATTCCCCCCCCCCCCCCGTTATGCATTAACGGGATTCTAAAACACCTTATGCACATAAGTGTTAAATTATCAGTATAACACAAACAATGGTACATGTATGAGATTAGCATGTGACATTTTCATTTGACACAAAAATTAACCTATCGATCAAAACAAAAATAAACATCAAAACCAGTTACATTTGCAGACAAGATACAGTGTACACTGCTCGTTTATGAAATGTTTGGCAGTTTCCCATGCGGACATATCGCTGATGTTGTTACTGTATCTCTGGCAGAATCTGCGGCAGCAGAAATCTCATGTGTTAGAGCTTGGTCACAATAATCGTAAGAACAGCTTACGAGCAGTGTTTAGTCCGTTTAAAAGGACCACGATCAGTGAGTACAGCGAGCAGCGAGGGCATCACGTGGTCCTATTAGATGGACTGAACACTGCTCGTAAGCTGTATGTGCGATTATTGTGACCAAGCTATTAGTCAATCCAATGACATCATCGCACAGCAGTACATTTGTTTTGATGAATGTTTTGATGTACATGGGATAATCATTTTGTGCAAGATACTTTTTGAGGTTACATGCACTTGTGCATGCGGTTAAAATGTTGTACACTGATACAGTAGAACCTCGTTAACACATAATCACTGGGACCAAAGAGTTTAGTTTGGGTTATCAGGGTTTTGTGTTATCCAACTGATTTCACATAGATAATCAATACTTGGGACCAAACAAACATTTTGTGTTATCAGGGTTTTTGTGTTAACAAGGTTCCACTGTACATATAACCTGAATATTTTCAATTTTGAACAAAACCATTGATCATATTCCATATTGTCTTGTTCTTGCAGGTTGAGGCACAAGAGAAAAAGAAGAAGAGGACCGGCCGCGCCAAGCGTCGCATGCTCTACAACCGCAGATTCGTTAACGTCGTACCCACATTCGGCAAGAGGAGGGGGCCAAACTCCAACTCTTAAATTTTGATGATTAATATTCCAATGGAGACACTATTCCACAATTGTTTCTTTGAGATAACATTTAACACCATGTGACTTGAAACTTTTGTTACATTACACAAAGCCATTTGAATCCTCGATAAAGAATTTGACAAAAATCTTTGATTTTGTCGCATACATATATATCCAAACAAATCATGTTTTTCTTGGATTTTGAAAATCTACTTATAGGCAAAATTTAAATTTATTGGACAGTGAAACAAAAATCCAGGGTAGGGGTTACATTTACAAACAATGGGGCCCTGCAATCTGGATTTTTGTTTTCACCGTCCAAACTATTTGGCCTATAGGTGGGAATATTAATTACAGGATTTTCAGATTTTGTGCCCAACACCAAACACAAATAAAGTATAAAATTCTTAAATATGGCAAAAATCCGCTCACATAAATCCACAAGACATGCCTATCATCATGAATTCTGAGAAATACTTGTGTGAATAAAGATGTATCCAAAGTGACAAATATTTGTGTTCGGTCTAATTTTTGGGATGGTCTGTTCAATATGTAAGATTTTTTCTATTAAATGCAGAATCCTTGGGCATTCCACTAATAAGGCCAAAAAAAAAAATTGTTGTGTTGCCCTCCGCCGGCCAGGTCGAAATTGTGGAAAATCCCGACCCTTTTTTTTCCATCAAAACTCTCGATTTTTAATGTTTCTTGAGTTGCACAAATATTTTGCCTGATTTCCAGTCCCGAAAATGTTCCAAAATTCACCTTTCAGTAGCAAACAACCATGTATCCCATACTATTTACACATGGCATTTGTAATTGTTATTAAAGAAAAAAAAACGGCCTGGCCGTCCCCACCACTTTGGGCCTGTGAGGGCAACACAACTATTCTTTTTTGGCCTAATTAAAGGGGCAATTCATGATCCATTTTTCAACCGTAAGGTCACCTCTGTCAAAATTGAGTTTCTCAGCTTATAAGGACCCTCAACTTGTATATGTTACGATCCCCAAACCATTCTTTCATATGTGCTTGCATTTTTGAGAAAAGTGAGTAAATGTGTCATTTTCTAATTATTGTCTATGGGGATTTTCAAAATGCTGAAAAGCTTGTTACTTGGAAACGAACGGTCGGAATTGAGTGAAATTTTCAAGAGATATTTATGTTGTTCTCTTCTTATATTTAGCTAGAAATGAAGTTAAGGTTTTTGTCACATCAAAATCGTGAATTGCACCTTTAAATGCATTATAAACATGTAAGATTGGAGCCCTTCGTTTCCCTTTTAATTGGTCAAAATAAAGAATGGAAATGTTTCTTTAGAATAAAAATCACTCCACAGCAACAACAAAAAAAACACCATGATAAAAATCGTGATGTCTCACCCAAAAGGAGGGGGGGGGGGGGGGTACTTCGCAGAACTTGCAGAGAAATATGAAAAAACCTTCTTTGAATTCAAATAAATGGGGTGAACAGGAATTGAGAATTCAATTTGTATGAAAATTGGCACAATTTTTATAGTCACATTTTATTTGAATACTGGGGGCCAAAAAATGCACCAACTTATAACGCACGGCCTGCAGCATTCTCTAAGAGTCTAAATGATTTAGAATGACACCAAATTAATCAAGATGATCAAATTTTACTTATTATTTCCTTTATTTTTTGCTTCATATTTTCACCAGTTTCTTGAAAAGTGTTCTGTCGCAAAAGTGTCCCTTTTTGGGGTGAACCATCACAATAATATGAATCAAAAGGACTACAAAACTGACAAGTACAGTAGAAACTCGCAACAAAATCTGAAAAAGGAAGTGCCTGATATAAAGAACTATTTCTCCTGTACCATTTAGCTAATTTCATTTGTTTTTTATTGTTTTTAAAAAGCTGATATATCGTAATTTTGGATATAGAAGTAATTTGACCCCAGCAACTTTGTTAAAGCAAGTTTTCACTGTACATCAAGCACCTTATCTTAGATGCGCACCATTTAATTCTCAGTGGGGGGGGGGGGGTTGAAGTTTTTTGAGAAGTAATTTGACCCCAGCAACTTTGTTATAGCAAGTTTCCGCTGTATATCAAGCACTTTCCTTATCTTAGGGGATCACCATTTAATTCTCGGTGGGTGGGGGTTGAAGTTTTGACCCAAAGATGAATAGGAAAAATAGCTTTACTCAACTACTTCATGAAAACAAAACATAAGAAACTGAAATAAAAAAAATCATGCTGCAAATAAAATTAAGACTCGACCCCACCTTCCACCCCCCTGAATATTAAATGGTGTGCCCCTTATTGATTATTCTTCAACCTTGGGTATACGTTCGAAAAAACAAGCACCAATTGTTTCAAATAAATTTTAGATAATCCAAATGCAGACACCGCGTACCCACAAGTGCTGTGTATTAGGGCTGATATCGGCAAGCATTTCTGATGTCGACAAAGCCACCAAATCCGAGCGACCGACGTCGACACTGTCGACAATACGTTTTGTCAATGCAGCCAAGAGGATTGAAATTACAACTTGTTGCACTCTTGAATTTGTCACCCTTTTTTATTTGAACAATGTGGCGATGCAGCGATAAAATATAATTAATGAAAATGTGATCAGAAAACGTATGCTAAGACGAATAAAATATCAGGGTAAATTTCATTGCTTTTCATTAAATTTTCTCAAGTATTTATTTTTATTTTATTTTATTTTGAAATTGCTTTTGTCGACGACATTGTCGACAAAAGGCTTGTCGATACCAGCCTTACTGTGTATGTGTTAAAATCGTGCACATAATTCTGCTACGCATGACTCTAAAGCCCGGTGCAGACTCCACTATCGTGTAGAATATTTTGCTTAGAATTTTCTATGCTGACGACGAAATGACGTATGTCATCGAATAAAACACACATTTTATACAAATATAGCAAAATATTCTATACGATAGTGGAGTCTGCACCAGGCCTTAATTGTTATGTCCAAGAATTATTTGAAACAATAATTATTATCGACTGAAATTGAATAGGCTATTTCTTGCAATTGCTCCACAAATGATAGATTCAACACACAGTTATCATTTGCACCATACACATTTTTGTATTGGTCATTTAATTGCACAATATCATCAATTAACAAACTTCACTAATACCTGTATATGCCAAGATCACCCTCTTTTGTCGGCATAGAAATAGCTATGGGCCAAACTATTATTTATTGGACAGTGTAAACACAAATCCAGAGTACAGGGCCCTATTGTTTATAAATGCAACCCCTGCATGGATTTTTGTTTAAATTGTCCAATAAATATGTACCGGTATTTTGCCTATAGCTAGTTTTCAATTCAAAAACCAGCTTTCAGGCCTTGTTGATTGAGATGTGTAATTGTGATAAAACACCTAAAATGGTCTTAACCCTCCTCCTTAGAGGAGTGGGGATGGTTACCATGCCCTAGGTATTTTATTGCCGATTGCATCAAAATGCAAAACTAAGGGACCTCAAGCATATAAGTAATTATAGTGGAACCTTTTTAACACAAAATCTGCTCTGTTTATTCAATTAGTATTGTATTAGGCCTAAAGAAAAAAAGTTGTTGACTTGCCCTTTGCGACCGACCCAAAATTTGAAAAATTTAGGGTCGCCTTTTTTTGTGCGTGAACTTTTGCTTATTTCAACAGTGAATTTGGTGAAAATAGCATGATATTTGGGTTGAATTTACAACAAAATTTACAAAATGTTATATATTTGCATAAAACACACATAAATCTTGAATAAATATAACACATCACATTTATTTAAACTTTTTTAGACTGTTTTTCTAAGTTGGCCAATTTCCAAAAAAAAATAGGGGCAAAAAAAAGATCCGACCGACCGACCGACCATCAATTTCACCACTAAAGGGCAAGTCAACAATTTTTTATTTCATGCCTTAGTTTGTTGATCTGCACAACCTTAATCTGTGCTTAAAAAAAGTACAAGGACAACCAAACAATAAATTGACTATTTTGTCATTTCAGTAAGCCGGGGGGGAACGGGGAACTGATATTTGTGTTCGGGTAACCACCCGAGTTCCGCAGGTTCCGAAAGTGACTATGTGTGACCAAAAATTGGCAAAAATGAGTGAAATGATACCCTATCTGAGACCATATATCTACCATATCTGTTCAAATGAATACCCTCTCCGAGACCGTACGCAAATGTGACGGAATTTCCATGTGACAAAATAATTATTACAAGAAATCATAGGTAAAATGTAATTGTTCACACCATTTTAACATGGTTAAGAAGTGTTTCTAGGTATTTATAGCACTTTTATTGGTAATTTAATACACCATTTTCATTAATTCAACCATTCTTTCTTAGTTTGATACGTATCAGAGACTTGAAAGCCAAATTTGATACCCTATGTGAGACTTATAGACTACCAGGTCGATTTTGATACCCTATATTGCAAGTCTGGAGACCTGTCCAGGTCTCACCTTTTTGGTAACACGGGTGGTTACCCGGTCAA